>JAAGNO010023284.1:3270-31696 GCA_033439905.1 Ceryle rudis | reverse complement strand
GTTTGCTACAAATAAAATTTAAAATCACCTCTTCCCTCTTGATGAAAAAGCAGGTTAACACCATTTGACCTTTGGTGTCTCTTTTGTCTGAGCAATGAGTTTCAGCCTCCTTCACTAGTGAGCCAAATACTGAAATCTTAATGGCTTTGACTGCCTTGGATGCATGTGTTTCTACATGATTTTCTTACCATGTGTTGTAAATTCTCCATCACCAGCCTGCTGATTTTGTGGCTGTGTAAATAGTCAGTATTCTTGTTTCTCTGCTCTGGCTTTTGTTTAGGGGTAGATGGAGAAAGGAGAAGGAAAACAGTATACAAATAGACTAGGTTTGTAGGCTTGCTAGAAATAGACTGGGAAAAAGACTTTGTAGGAAGCAAGATTTACAATGGTAAGCTTCCTTAGAATATTGTTTTGATATCCACCAGTGCATAAAGTCCTTGAGGCTGAGATATTTTAGCATGTCTTGGCAATTTATTAATAGATTTCAGGCTCTTGTTAATATTTATTCTAGTGTTAAAAGGGGCATGCAGAAGATCAAAGCAGTGATGAGGCATGCCTATTAGAGGCTTAAGTTGGACTTTTTTTTGTTTTCAAAACAGAATTACTATTTTAACTGGTTCATATTGTGCGACTTGAAAATATGGAAACTAAACAGAATCATGAAATCTCTTAAAATCATGATATAGTAGTCATAAAAACAGTGGATAAACTCCATCTTGCTCAGATTACAAAAAAATGTTCGAGGGACAGTTTTGTTGTTTTGGGGCGGGTTGGTTGGTTGTTTTCTCCAGAGTTAGAATTGGCTTCTTGATCATTCTTCAAACTGTTTTAAGATTCACTTCAGTTTTGAGGTGGCAGGAGCCAAGGGTGCAGTACTGGGAAATGATACAGTAGCATTATAACTGTTAGCTTTGCATCTGATTTATTCTCCAAGGTACTGGTTCAGATACTATCTCTCATAAATTGCCACAGTTCTTTTTATTTCCCTGAAAGACAGTACTCAGCATCATTAGAAAGTTCTGGTTTTAAGCCACTAACTGAAGTGCAACCACATTGTATATTACTGCTCTTTGGCTAGAACCCATCAAAATGTACTATTTGAAGGCTTCTGTAGCTCTCCCTTCCAGTATTTCTGAAATTTGTTATAAAATCCGTCATTATCATTTTTAAGGGTCATTGTTTATTTTTGTTAAATGCACAATTTAATGCTAATCTAGCAACAGGAACCAGTACAAATGAGGAGAAAGGATCTTACTGCATCTTTTAAAAAAAATTCTACTCCAGTATATTTAATTGTCTTAACCATGGGAAGAGTGAAGTAGGGAGTGTCTTGTCTGGAAGAAGACTGAAGCTACCAGGTAGGAGCTTCAAAGATGCATCAGAGGAGGTGTGTTTTCATATGTGTACAGAGCTCTGAGGCTGATCTACAGCAGGATGTTGTGGATCCTAAAAATTTACAGTGGTTTTAGTTACCTAGAGAAATTTGAAGTAAATAAACAAACAAACAAACAAAAAAACCCAAAAAACAAACCACACTCCCCCCCCGCCAAAGAAAAGAAAAACAAACAAACAAAAAACACAAAAAAGGGACCCCCCCAAAAAAAACCCCCAAAAACCTAAACCAATGAACAAAACCTTTTCTCTATGTAATATTAATGGTCAGATGTCTGGCAAAGGCAGTTCCCAAGCTGTAAATTGCTCTGTGCTAGCAGAGTATTCTTAGGAAGTACCACTAGATGCTTGCCTGGCTTTTACATTCTAAACAGAGAATACTGGCCACCAGACATACACGTGTCTGAACCAGACAGGCTCACTCTGTGGTCAATCCTGAAGTCTTCATCTCTAAATTAAACTCACTGGAACTGTTGCTACAATTGGTAAGAAAAAGTCAGATATTTAGATGTGGTAAAGAACAGATATCTCGTATAGGTAAAATACTGGATGATTATTTTTTAATCCTTCTTAATACATAGCATTTTAGCATAAGTGTTGCATAGCAAGAAACTGTGCTCAAGCCCAGTATAATTGTAATTAAATACTGGGGGTTGTGTGTGTTTTCACTTTTTTTGTTGAATTTTTGTTTTGTTTTGTTTTATTTTTAGGAGCTATCTGCCAGACTACTATCTATTCACAGTGATCAAGATCTAATAGTGGTGACATTTAAAACTTTTGAAGAAATATGGAAGTTTCTAACCTACCACTCGCTGGGTAAGGCTGTTTCACCATACAAGAATTCAATATGCTTTTTCTGTTTTGTTTTCTTTGGTTGGTTGGTTGGTTTGTTCTTTATTTGTGTCTGGTCTTGTTGTTGTGGTTTTTTGTTTGTTGTTGTTGTTTGGTTTGGTTTTGTTGTTTTGTTTTATTTATCCCTCTGTACATGATTTCTGATTGACTGGGAATTTGCTGAATAGGATTTTGAGTTTCTTTGTATTAACTCCTAATAGCAGTAAGTAATGTTACTGAACTGGGTACTAGCGATAGGGCAAGAGAGACCTTCCAGTCTCCAGGAGAACCTGCATTGTCCCAAAGCAGGTAACAGCTGTCATTCCTGGCAGATGTTTAAGTTAGAGACTCCAGAATGAGATCATCTCTTCCTTCTAAGTTGTCTATTCCTATCCAGGTGTTTTTATCCTGAAATCTAACCTGTGCTACAACCCTCTTCTGTGTATGGAGAGCTTGTGTGCATTACTCTTGAATTTGCCTGTTTCTCAGGCCAATATAAAATAATGAATTTTATTTTTAATTTCATGCTTCCTACTTACTTGATATTTTGTATTTTAAGATGTTAATAGATGTTTAATACTGTTTCAATCCAGTTTTGCAGAGAAAGTACAAGATGAAGTTTCTTCTTAGGCAAGGCTGTGACTAACAGGGAATTGATTCAGCATCTTCCAAACAGTAGAGCAGCACCTTAATCACTAATCTGCCCACCTTTCCTCTTATAATTTATTGCACAACGGATTTGTTAATTTATTAATGTTGGCCCTTTTAAGTAATAACCAGCACGGTATGGATAGTAGATTATGACAACCAGTCCAGATCTCCCTCTAGCATATAGCTTTGAAAGCCTTAAATCCTAATGTAAGGAGTCCCAGTTTCCAAGATCAAACACTACCTTCTGATTTATGTGACTCTGGTATGCAGCATTATCTCTGTCCCAAAGAAATTCCAGGAATCTGATATCCAGGCACAGTATCTGCATAAATCAGCACAGCTGAATCAGGCAACAGAAATTTATAAAGAGATTATATTTTTGAGATTATTTCCAGCCATCTGTTACTAAGTGGTGCTAAGCACCTGTTGCTCAAAGCTTCTCGTGATTACCTCTTTCAAACTCCAAATCTTTCAAACACAGCTAAGCTACGGGGAAACCTTGTAAGGGGAGGAGATGTTCTGCTCTTTCAACAGGACTGGGTACAGAAAAGTTGCGTGCCTTTTAGGTGTAGTTTGTGAGACCTAAGCATTAAAAGTAGCTGTGATGCATGTGACTTAATGGATGCAATTTTGTTAACATTATGTAGTAAAATTAGTTATAAATTGTGGGTTAAACAATAATAGGGTTATCTGACTGCCTACTTCACTCTCTGACTTTCTGAATGTGGTTGGTTGGTTGGTTGTTTTTTTCACGTATAGAACACTGCAAAGAAAAGAAATCGGATTTTTTTTTCTAGGTTTTATAAATCATTGCATGGAGAATTTATTCCTAGATCAATCTTTCTGGCTCTCTTCTCCAGAGGAGGAAGAAAAAGGCATTGAAGTCTGTATAAATGAAAAATCATTAAACTTGATGTACAGAAACCTGCTACTACAAGAAGGTAAGAAACTGTACATGCTAAATACAGACAAACACCTTTCTTTAAAACCCCAAACCCAAATGTTAAGACCTACTCAAATACTTAATGAGGTTGAAATTTAAATTTACTCACTCCAAATTCACCAGAAAGAGAAGGAACAAACATAGATTGGGTTCAGAAGGTTCATAGGGGGATTAGAGAAATTAATGTACAACTGGTCCATAAATGGATACCTAAAGGATTAGGGCAGGATGTACATTCCAACTTGCTTAATATTATTGCAGATCCTGGAGATGTACAGGAGAGGGATTACAGATAGTTGGCAGGCTCATATGCTTCTCCTAAATAGCATCACCTGCAGCCGCTGTCACAGGCAGAACGATAGATCACTGATTACTTCAATAGGAACATGCAACATGTTACAGTGAAAGGTACTACACTTCATCAGACATCTCAGTGCTGCGTGGTTGTTGTTTGTTTTGTATTGTTTTTTTTTTTTTTCATGGAAAGAGGAACTAGACAGAAAAGTACAGTTATCTGACAATCAGAAAATTCTTGTGAAATCTCAGATTTTAAATTTCTAATTGAATATTAGTTGATGCTCTTGAAGCCTGTTTCAAAGCTTGTGTGACGCTAAAATATTACATAAAATGACATCTGCTCCACTGTTTTCTTTTTAGGGGCATTTTTTGTTTTATGTCCTGACAATCTGATAAAAAAGATAATGGCTACAGACAATGAAATAAACACTTATTTTGAGACTGGGGCTTTTACTGATGATGTAACAGGTGAATCTGTGGATGGTGACATGACCATGATGTCTAATGCTTCTCTGGAGCCACTGATCCCTTTTCATCAGTAGGTACCTGATTCTAGCTACTTCTTTCATATGCATTTGTTTCATGTAGTACACGTCTGCTTAGACATAGATGTCCGTAAATGCTTCTTATGGAATATTCACCTTCCGCTAACACTGAGAACAAATGCTCTCTTTCTTTCTATACCACACAGCTGAAATTAATTCAGATGCATTCAGAGCAGCATTTAATGGATTTTTACCATCTTGTGAATTAGATATTGCCTCTTTTTTTTTTTTTTCCCCCCAAGTCTGCAATAAAATCTATTAACACTTCTAGAATAACAAAATGAGAATTTTAATTTTTCAGTTTGCTTGGAAATATGAATAGTAACAGGTGGGATGCTTGGTAATGTGGATGATAACAGGCCAGCAGAGTTTTTACTCAACACTATTGACAGAAGTCATCCACCTCCTTCATGCAGCTTGTTTTAAGTTCATGTCCAAGCTTATAATTGCTATAAAGCCAAAACTACCTCAAGGTACTTAACAATAGACTCACTTCAGGAATCACCAGAAAATCGACATTCTTGGTGCTCCTAGAAGTTAAAAAGCTGCTGACCCTGGGTGAGGGTAAATAGCATGACTGTTATGTTTATTTGACTTAATTTAACACTACTTTTATGACTGATGTTATCCAAAACATAGCTGTGTCTGATCTGTATGGACAGTGCCGAAATTAAAAAATGATTTTGGGAGTGGTGTGTCAAATGGATTTAAAATATCACTGCTACTGTCCTAACACTTAGTGTTTTATACACTAACTTCAATTTCTTTTTCTACTTTCAGATGGTTTCTTAAAGGGTATTCTAATCCCATTGATTTTACATATAAAATGGAATCTAAATCCATGAGGGAAGTTGGTAAGAAAAACTCCATTCAAATTTTAGCATTAAAAAAAGCCCAAGCTTATTCTATGCTTCTGATAGGACAGACTCTAAATGATTTAATAACTTCCCCCACATAACTGCATTAGGATAGGAAAACAGCTTTCAAAATTACTTTGCAGTAAAATTAGTGAAAGCATAAATCTCTGCCTATATTGAGTTAAACTCTAAGGGCTCACCTCCTCTTTTTCTTCCTCAATACTGTATTAAGTAGATGCACAAAATAGTAAAGAGTAGGTTGAGGATGCCTCTCTAGATTTGTTGACAAACTTTAAAATGCACCAATGTAATTAATATGGATCTTTCACACATGTATTGCTTTATCTAATTCTGCCAGAGAAATACTACTTACATAGATAGTCTGAGGTTAGAGTAAAAATGTTTTATTTTCTACCACGTGTCAATTTTAATAGTGTATTGACTGGTATATAATTGCATATTGATCCAATAGGGATTTTATTAGCTGGTTCAAATGTTTTTACAGAGCCCTTTATATGATCAGAAGTAGAAACTTGAAGGAATAAAAAAGAAATGTTTTATGATAGAAATTCCTAGAATTTTGAAAACATTTTAGGTTTCCTTTCTAATGTGTGGGGAAGGAGGATTTTGATGCTGTTATTTACAATTCTAATTGCTCAAACTGAACCAATGATATTTGGATGCTTTAAATCTTCCACATTCAATGTACAATTGGGCATTCCAGGATTGTCTTCTGCTAAATATGCTTTTCTGTTGAGTTGCTATTCTGCTAAGTGCTTTTGTATTGTCAGATTTCTTTATCTGCATATATTCTTTATCTCACTACATAGCAATGGGATCCTGTCTAGCTGTGATGAATTATGAAAGTATTGTGTTGGAAGAGATGAGTTTCCAGGAAGGGGACAAAATTGAGATCCTTGGCTACTTCATTGAATGCATGGAATGGTTTCTTGGAAGACATGTGTTTACTGGCAAAATTGGTTTTGTAAAGACAAGTCATGTTAAACTGGACTTATCTAGAAATAAGTATGTGACATGAAATTGGAAACAAAAGGAGACTTAGTCTCTTGAGCTTTACAATATTGAATGTTAAACTTGTTTGTTGTGGGTTTTTTGGTGTGTTTCTTTGTTTTGTTATTTTTTTTTTAAGTGAGAATTGTCATAGCGTGTATGTCATAGTGTGTATTAGGCAAAATAAATGCAGAGAAATTGGAATATGAACTGTGCTTAACTGTTGGAAAATATTATCAGTTCGTACCAAAGTTTCTTACTGGGAGAAGGGGCTGCTGTAGTTGTTATATCTGGCTCAGTCTCTATTCTCTCAATCATAAGATCCAAGAAGCTTTGCTCTTGCAGAAGATTCCATTTTTGCTGGTCTCAAGTTCTATGTTAAAACATCCAAGTTCTGATTTTGCTAGTACCCTCAGTTACAGGCCTTCACTTGCTTCAAATGGAGAACTGTTTACAAATAATTGCTCATAATGTAAACAGAAAGCTGTAAAAAAAAAAGTGTGCATTTCAGCATGCTTTGGCTCCATGTAAACAGGTTGCTCCTACTAATATATCTGGACTATTTGCATGCTGAAGCAAGGAGTTCTTAAATGTTGCTTGCAGGTCCATTTGATATGGAACTTCATGGTATTAAATTTTTAATATACACTTAATTTCCTTAAAGATTTGTGCTTTTAATATATCCTCTCATAAAATGCTATACCATTACACAGATGTAAAACTTTGATACAGCAGAAACTGTTAGCTGAATGCATAGCTACTATCAGTTTGCATGCTTATATGGCTGATACATAATAAGTCCTGTTGTGTTCAAAATTAGTCAAGATTATATTAGTGCCTCTGACAAACTCCAATTTGACTGATGCAGTGAGCTCCTCAAGCCAAATCTGCTTTCAGACACCTTCAGAGTTGTTCTTTTCTTTGTTAGACCACAAGACCTGGATATACTTGAAGCAGAAGAGCTATCTTTTTTTTCAGAGGAAAAAAATTTGGAAGAAGTGATATGTTTGCTGAAGCAAACCTCCATCACAGATGTTTGCTCTGTGTACAGAATAGGTAAGTATGAGTTTTATCCCTTTTATACTGCACAATATCCCTGTTATAACTGAATTTTTTAACTCCAGTGAGATTCCAGCCTTTACCTCTACTTCAGAATATCTTGGTATTCAGTTTGATCACAGATATAGCACATAAAAATCCTTGATATAACTTTTGCTACTTTCCTGCTAATGCATGAGTTTTCCCAGCAGAGCATTTACAAATATTATTTTGTGCTTTTTTGAGTGAATTAAACAGCATTGTAAAAACTCTATAATATTGCTAAACAGATCTTCAAAGGTAGAGAAAACCAGCAAAACCTATTCATACAAAGAAAAATACTTTCAGCTACATCATGTTACTTGTTTAAGTCCTCAAGCTTTACATAAACTAATTGGAATAACTGGGCTTTCACCTTCACAGACTAAGTGTAAGGCAGTGTAACATAACTGGCTGAATTGAAAAAGAGCAGCAATCTTATCACACCACAGGCTGTTCTGTGGCAATGCATATGCTTGTCAAATAGCTAACAGTTTTATCTCCATTAGTGCCATCATAAGAGAGAGGCCTGTAGGCTCCGATTTGAAAGGAGACAGGTTTGACTCGGGTGAATCGGTTTAATTCAGCAAATTGGTGTGTGTGAACAATAATTAAGGCGGCATGTCAGACCTGAGATGCAAAATGTAACTCATGTCAATGGGCAAAAAATGACTCCACATCTTCCTTGCTCAAATGAAAAGCCTGGGAACAAAAGCTCAGACCTCTGTTAGGTACTGAAAAAAACAGTGAGTTTAATGGACATACTGCTGTTTTGATCTGCCCATTTTTCATTGCATGTCCTTTCCTCCATAATCTGTACAAGTGCATCTTCTTTTTATATCTTTCCCAGCTGATAGTACCATCTTTACCACTTTTTTTTTTTCTCTTAAATTGCACAATTGATCAACATGACTTACCCAGAGCAAATGATTTCAATATTCACTTGATGTGGTGTTGTGTGATGGGAGTAAATGGGTTTTCGATTACTTCCATCTGCATCCATCTAATGAGAAGCATTTACTCACGAGCACTTCCCCAGTTAGACATTCAGAGCATTCATTTCTGACTGTTGTAAACATCTGTGGCATTTGTCCACCAAAGTCAGCAAAGCATTTAAAGAAAGGAAATGCCGAAGTAAACAGTCAGTAACAGGTCATTCTGAAAGGCTAGTGAAATAGCTTTCCATTAGCTTAAATAAGCCTAGTTCTGTAAGCTTTTACTTACATACTAAGTACCACTTTTATTGTGTCTAGTATATGAAAGATGGTGAATATAACCTGAAATGCAGCATGACAACAGAAATACCTTGAGAAATACTTTCTACACAAAACTAGTATTTCTTAAATGTTCTACAGATGTTCTATGTTAAACATTTTAAACTAGGTCTATAGTAGTAATGTCTACAGAATTTACAGATCAATCCTTTAAAAAAAAAATGTTTTTCATCTTCTTGATATTGGAATGGTCACGGAAGTCTGATACTTAACTATACAATGCAAAATATTGATTTTCCTGCCTCCCCCTAGAAGTAACATGACTTCTTTTTCTTTCTTAGACCAATTGGAAGAACCGGAATTTCAGAAAGCTCATGAATGTGGTAATGTTTCAAATGCATACAATTTTTATGCGACTTCTGATATTTCGGGTATCTTTGTCAGATTTTCTCCTTCTAATGTCTCTTGACGTTCTAAATTTCTTCTCTCATTGAATGCTTTCCTAGGTTTTTCTGTAACCCCTTCTCACTAGGTTTTTGCTGTAAGACACTGTGGGTTTTCACAAAGATGTCTTTCTTGGACCTTGCTATCCCATTGCACACTGCATGACTTCTTTTACTGCTTTTAGGTGTGCATGCACATCCTGACCCCTCACGTTGCTTAACAGGGCAAAATACTTTTCATGGGCACCTGGCAAGTGCTGATTTTGAATTCCAGCGGATTACCCATCTGTTAAGAGACTTCATCCCATAAACATATTTCCCAAAGGAAATATTTTGATGAGGATGCAGAATTATTTCCCTTTGGCATTTAGTTGCTAAGCTGTCACTATCGTTACTTGTTTTACATTTTTTCTAAATAACAATTTTTGTATTTATGATTCTGCTGAACAGTCCCAGAAATTATGTTCTAAGAAAACTGGATTCTAAATCTGCAATCTCAATAAGCTCCTGTCGATATACAGCTGTAAGCTTTACAGTGACTGACTGCAAACTACATCCCTTGCCCCTGCCCTATTACCTTGGCTGGGTAGCAGGAGGAGGACTAAAGAAATGATGTCATGTTGGTTTTGGTTTGGTTTTTGTTTGGTTGGGGTTTTTTTTAAATATTTGTAAGATATTCAACAATGTCAGTACTGAGAATTTTGATCAATGACCACATCAATCCCCACAAACTTGGTAACTTTGAGAAAGTTAATCTAAGCCAGCAGAGAATCAGAGTTCGTATTTGAATGAAAGAAGAAATCTTATTACATAGGCATGACTGGCCACCCAGAGGTAATATGGACAGGTGAACGGGATCTTTGCAGACACCCTCACAGCACCCATGCGAGACTTCAACTCAAAGAGCTCTGTCTTGCACATCCTCCCTGGGTAGCCTGCTTTGGTTTCCTATCTGGACATAGGCATACCCTTACTCAACTTGCATGTTCAAATTCAAGTTCCCTTACACCTTAAGTCCATCCATGCCCTGACCTTGAGCCCTTTATCCAGCCTCCAGTTCACAGCTTGGGTCTTTCCAGATTCTGGTCTTCCTCTGCTTACTAATTAGTCTGAATTGTAATTCATTGGTAGATCTCTCTTGCTTATATACACACAGAGAATATGTACCCAGGGTGTTATTTTGAGTATAACTCGGGCAGAAACCAGTTTGAATTAACATTAGACTTTAGTTGGATTAGTGTTGGATCAGGCACGGGGTGAAGCTAGACAAGCATACAGATCAGCAACCTTCTTACCTGTGCCAAGTCCCATTTATCCCCACTCCTCCAGTCTCCCACACTTGTTCCTCCCTGATGCTTCTTGATCTCTCTTTCCCCACCTTTGGCTTGTCTCCTAAACATACCGTTAGGAAGTGCAATATGTTTACATAATGTTTTCCTAACAGCATCTTCCACTGATAAATGTGGAGATTTTGGGGTTTTTTTTTGTCTATCAAAGACCTTTGTGTGCATCCACACATGAAGTTTTGACCTGTAATGTATTTTTTAATTTCAGAAATTTCATGTTCACATTCTAGCACAGGATCCACTGGCAAGAATGGCAAGATAGAAGAATTCCTGAAGAACTTCAAGAATTTGGAGGCCACCCAGGCAGAAGAGCCAACTACTGAGGGAAAGGGTTCTGTTAGCTCTTCAAATACAGAAATCTTTCCTCCACCTGAAGGACCTTGCTTCTACATGTGTCAAGATGATGTTCAAGCCTCTGACATCTTTGAGTCACTGATACCCTTCTTAAATAGGAAAGAGTATGACAGAAACTTCAAAAACCTGTATGACTTCTCTTATCCATTTATCAAGACCATGTTTTATGGGTTTTCAGAAGAAGAGGAACTGGTTTGCGTTTTTAGCTTAGCAAGGGAAGCAGCAAAGAAAGCAGGTATGTCTTGGGCACTAGCAAGGCTATGCTTTCTCTTAGGCAGGCTCAGTGTTAAAAAGCTAAAGTTTTCCCAAGCTCGAGTGTATTTTGAGGAAGCCCTGGGAGCGGTAGCTGGAGGGTTTAGTGATTTGTATTTTGTAATTGCTCTTTATACAAATCTAACAGCCATCTACTTGACACAGAAGAACAAGGAAAAATGTGCTCATGTTCTTGAGAAGTCTACATCCCTTCTCATGGGAATTCCCAACTACATTGGCAGTTCTGACCTGGAATCTGATATTCTAAAGAATGCTCTGAAGAGGACAATTTTGAGCCAGAGCAAACATGCAGAGGCGAGGGCATGCTTCTTACTGGCAAAACATTACAGTGCACGCAAGCAGTATGAAGAGGCACTACCATTCTTGGAAAGGTTTCAACTCTTGCTTAATGACTTGGGTTTACAAAACAACTTATCAAACAACTGTTATTTCAAACTAGCAGAGGCCTACAATGAAAAGTGCTTGCCGCACATTGTGTTAAGTTGCATAAAGGTCGCCTCTTCCCAGAGCTCAAATACTTTAATGGACTCCCTGAAAAGGATTGATTTAGTCATCAAAAATGCTCCCAAGGTCTACGGCCTGAGAAAATGCAGACAAATACTGCCATCCCAAACTGCACCATACCTCATACAAGCACTTTCCTCTGTGTTTACTAATGAGCATCAGGGACTATGCAGCACTATCTCTCTTAGCTTAGCAAAACTGTACAGCCACCACAAACAGTATGGAAAAGCAATTGTTTACATGATGAAAGCACTCTACTCTGAGGTCTCTGCTAAGCCAGAGGAAACTATTAACTATTTGGTTTCACTTGCTTGGCTATACATTCTTTACAGGCAATATGATGTGGCTTTAGCCATTTTAAATGCTGTTGTAGAATCTTCATGGAGCAATCCTCAACAGCTAGGCATCACTTATAATATGCTTGCTATTGTTTTGAAAAGAACAAACAATACAAAAGAAGCTGCTGAGAACTACTACAAAGCACTGCGTCTTTCAGAGGAGACTGGTATGACCCACAACCAAGCCATAGCCCTAGCTAATTTTGGAGCACTCTGCCTGCATGCAGCAGCCATCAAACTGGCAGAACATTATTATATCAGGGCAGTGAAGCTATTTTCCAAACTTCCAAGTATGGACTGTGGCCAAGAATTTATCCAAGTCCTCCTTCAGCTGGGATGTTACTATGTTGGTGTAACTCAAAGAGAAAAAGGAAGATTTTACTATGAATGGGCTTTTTTAGTTGCAATGGAGACAAGTCATCTGGAAAGTAAGTTGGGTTTTTTGGGGGGTAGGGGGGTGTTTTGTTTTGTTTCTTTCTCTCAAAATTATGAGATGTACTCTGTCAATGTTTGTTTTATAGGTATGTTACAATTGTTCCTTAAACAACATTTTATATCCGCTTCTGTGAGACCTAACAAAGTGATGGAAATCTTTGCTCTGTCCCATAATGGTGTCGAAATAAATATGTGTTGGCTTGCTGTACTGGTGGTACTTAAGTTTGTCAGAAATGATAGAGAACATTAAATGATGAAAACTAAATAGCTTTTTTTAGTAAAAAGTCTAGAGATTTCTATGTTCAATAATATATTCAATAGTTACAATCTCATTTGTAGTAAAACATCATTAAACTTGAGTTTTAAAAATATGAAAACAATTGGTAATCTGGATTACTTTTGCATAAAATAGTTGTGTTTAGAAGACCCATGCTTTATTTACTTACTCTTGCTACCATGATTAAGGCATCTTACACAAGTGATTATTTATTTTGGAGATCGTTTGAAGTAACTTCTGGCTTTTGTTAACGTTGGGGGTGAAAAAACTGGCAGTGAAAGCTTCTTTTTATGCGCTTTAGGTTGTTATTCATTGACTAGACTATGACTTTTTAAGCAGTAAGAATATTTTAAAACTAACTTTCATTTAAAAATAGAAATTTCTGTTAGTATTTTCAATCTATTCTCCTAGGTCAGCTGCAGGCAATTAAGCTGCTGTGTCAGTTCTATAGTACAGTTGTTCCCAATGAGGCTCAGTGTGTCATCTACAATGAATATCAACTATCTTTAGCTAGAAAGATGTCCAACAAAGTTCTGGAGGGACAAATTTTGGAAACTATAAGTCAGCTTTATTTGTCTCTAGGAACAGAAAGGTAAGAAATGCTGAATGCCTTTGTGTTTATTCTGACTGTAACTTTTCTGTCATGCTAAAGGATCTCAATTTTTGCAACAGCTCAATATGACTTTTTTTTTTCTCTGCTTTGCCAATACATTTTATCAGAATTGAAGGGTCCAGTGATAGTGGAGAATTTTCTTGGGGGTTTTTTAAGTAACAAAGTATCACCTCTCAAGGAAGACAAGATGTTCATCAGGGATTAACACCATTTCAAGAGCCAAATTATTTTTAAAATCTATGTAAACTCATTTTTTAAAAGCATTATATCTTATGCAGTTCTTGATGACTAGGATTGCTGGCAGGTGACTTGTTTGTGGTAATAGACTTTTGCAAGACCATTTTTCCGTTTGAAAACAAATGACGTATTCCGACAGGTCAGACATCCAATTGTCTCTCTGTAAGTGCTCCTCTTGAGGAAAAGCTTTTTCAAAAACCTTGGGTAAGCCCAAAGCCTATGTGCAAAACTGAATAGTGTCAGTTTTCAGCAATTTCTATACTGCTCTTAGTTTTGGAATACCAATGTTTTGCTTTGCTGTATTGAAAAAACAGACTGCACAAGTCAATTTACAGTAACTAACAGGTACTGGGGAAAATTACAGGTTTCTCTAGCCAGTTTTTAACGTGTTTTTTTAAGGCAGCTTTGATTATTTTTTTTTTATAATTTTCTTTTTTCTTTTCTTATTATATCACACTTCAGAGAGTCACTTGAGATTCAGGTATTTTTAAGCATGCTGCAGTAAGGATAGAAAAAATATCCTCTGTTGTGGAAAGAGCACAGATGTTTGTTTTGGCTTTAAGTGGCTGCAATCCACAGATTTTTTTTTTTTTTCTACCTGTCACTAGTCTGAGGTAGGGGAAGGATACATCTAAACTATCTTGAAATAACAGAATGAGGTAACAACCTAACAGGAATCATAGACTCACAAAAAAAGGAAGAGGAAAAAGATTTGGGTTTCTAGTTACTACTGTAAAATGAGTGAGAAAAAATAATTGTGCATTGAAAAGGGAAAACAGGTTGTCTTAATATGAAGAAAACCATTTGTAATTCTGAAAAATCTCTTGGTGATTAGCAGTTTTCACTGTTTCAGGGCTTACAGGTCAGCTCTGGAATATACCAAAAGAAGCCTTGGAATATTTATAGATCTCCAGAAAAAGGATAAAGAAGCATATGCTTGGCTACGGGCAGGAAAGATATACTATATTCTGAGGCAGAATGAGCTTGTGGATCTTTATATTCAGGTATGTTTGTTAACACTTACAGGCGTGTACACGCTGCCACCATGGTGCAGGAGGCATGGTGAGAGAGTAAGAAATTCAATATAACAATCCCAGAGGTTTTGCTGTCTGATGTTCTGAACATATGTCAGCAGTGCTTATGTAATGCTTAACAGCTGAAATTCTCAGCAATTTCCATTGGTGCTCCATTTTAACCTGCTGCTTGACTCTTGAAAGATTTTGGGCAGTAACCTTTCTTAGTGTCTTCTTGGTTGTGAATTTTGTGTATTTCTTCATCTACCAGCTCTCCGCCACCACAGCAATCAAACCATGTATACATGCTACATGCTGGTGGATAACAGATAATAATTGTTTTAGCATGCTGGCTTGGGGAGAGTAACTTCTTCGGGAAGCATTTCCAAACCATCTAAAGCTTTCCTTCTTTGGCTGCGCATAGCACAGCATGGAGCCAGTTGGAGCTGCTGCTGCCTTTGCAACAGTGAGACCAGAGGCGTGAGGTTCACACATCTTATACACCCCACAGCTTATGACCTGCTTCAACTGCTGTGCTAACAGAGACTGAAAGATGACCTGAAACAGTAATCTAGCCCTTTCCATTGCCAAAACTGAATGATCTGGAGTCTTTCTTGGAGATGCATTGCAGCCCAAAGCTGACTCTGTCATCTATATGGCTCCTAGCCATTCACTGAAGTATTTGGGGAATTAGTTTCTTGCTTTTGTCAGGGAGTTAAAAAGATTTCTCTCCCACTGTAAGGGAGAGTGCTGCCTAGTAGCACAGGATATATACAGATCCTGATATAGTAAGAGAGGGCAGCCAAGACTCAGATAAGTGGTATCAAAATATGATCTTGAAATAAAATAATCAGACACCTGTTTTTAAGATGTTTTGAAAAAATCTACAAAGCAGGAAAACAAAGGAAGCAAGTTCCTGTTTAAAATATACTGAGACACAGTATGTGGGGCCACTTTAATGAATTTTTCTCTCAAGTTACATTTTTGAATGCTTACCAGGAAAACTGAATAAATGTGTTTACAAGAAGGGACTATGCTATAGGCCTGTTATTTCTTCTTCTTTTACTAAATGATTTTAGCGGATAGCCCCCAAGCCAGTCATCTGGTGGTAGGAAAGCCAAATCAACATGTGGGATGACTTTCTCCATCTGCTTTATTTCCTCCAAAAGGAGGAGTGGTCCAGGGACATGCATGTCTCTTCCATACTGTGCATGTATGGAACCTGGTATTTAAAGAACGGAATCACTGCCTGTCCATGAGGAAAGTCTCACAGTAAAATAAGGTTGACCACTGTGCCCATAATTTGTGCAAGTCATCTCATCTTAACTTGCATGTAGAACACAGTTGCTGCAATATGTGTGATGCGATGTCCTTTAAGTGCCTGAAGCCAACACAGGTGGGAAAGGATCACTGCCTTTGTGCTGAAGTAGACAGCTGGACATGTATTATTAATTGCATTCAACTTGAAAACTAAAGATCACAAGGCCAAAGCAAGATTCTTATCCTTGCTTCATGTAAAAGTCCCCTTTCTCATCACTAGTTATCTATCAATCAGAAAGTATCCTGGTATTCTCACTTTGGGGAGGATGCATGCTGCCTTTCATTAAATCCTCTTTGCTAACATGGCATATATTTATTTCAGAACAGGATAGTGAAGCTACATGTATTTATAGAATTCACAGGCTTTTACATCCATACTGTTAGCAGTATCTAACTTGCAATATCTAACTTGAAAGTAGAATTTATTTCTCTAAGCTTGATTGAATTCAAACTTAATATGTGGTAGCTATTACATACACTATTGTTTTTAGAATACCACTTGCTGACAAAGGTAGCAAGATATTATTGCTAGAAAAAGGGAGAACATCACACTAGATGCACCCACATTCTTATGTTCCTTCTTCAGCTGCTGCCACTGGCCTGCTCAAAAACAGGGTACCAAAAAAGACAGAGCATGGTCTCATCAAATACAGGCTTTCCTATCTTATAATGAGAAGAGAGGCCTTAACAAGATTGTTGCTTTTTTTTCAATTGCTAATATTCATGACTTTTTTTTTTTTTTACCGAGAAGTAACCAAGATTTATTTTGTTTCTTTCCTCATTCCTGGTTTTCAGGTTGCTCAGGATGCTGCTCTTTACACAGGAGATCCAAATTTAGGAATGGAATTGTTTGAAGCTGCCGGAGACATATTTTTCAATGGTACTTGGGAAAAGGAGAAAGCAGTGACTTTCTACAGGGTTTGTGCAGTTTTTCTACTGCATGAATAATTATGTACCCTCCCGTTATATCAGGTGTTGTACAAATGCTGAACCAAAAGCTGGTCCTTTCAGCAAACCCTTTATAACCTATTTCAGCAGAGTACTTTGTCATGGTGTTAGTAGGTATTACAAACTGCAAGTCCTCTGCTTAATGTAAAATATAAGGAAATAGCAAAATGAAACCAGAAATTGTTTGACATGACATAAATGGGAGCCTGTCAATGCACACCTTGGGGTTCAGCTGTACCTAAGTTGCTGTTATGTGTTTCAGGACAGGGCTCTTCCACTTGCTGTTCAGACTGGTAACAAAAATACCGAACTCAGATTATGCAATAAACTGGTGCAATTGCTGGTGAATCTGAAGGTTTATGAGGAAAGTCTGGAATATGCAAAAGCATCTCTCATGCTCAGTGTAAATTTAGGTAAGAACAATTTCAATTATAGATGAATATTACCGGTATCTCTCAAATATCAGAGAACTCAAAGTTTTCTTCCTTTGAATTCAGTCAGATTTCTTGCCATGATTTCATAACAATACTATTATTGCTATTTTTGCCTTCATTCAATAATGAACAGCTTTATTGCTGTGTCTTCTAACTCTTGAGTTTATATGGAAAACTTTTGGTAGAGCACAGAATTAAACCTGGGATTCCAAGTCCAAACTGAGTTTGCTTCTAATGGCTAAAATGCAATACTGATGAATAATACTGTCCTAAGGCTTTTGAGTGCTTTCAGATGTGCTCATAGCCTTGCTGGTGAGGCAACCTAGGATAAAGTAATCAAAAACAATAGGGCTAGTTTCAAACCTGATTATTCGTCAAGTTTCAGAGCTCTTCTTAAGAACCCTCTCGCCCTTTCACACAAGCAGATAGGTAATTTTGATCAGTCTGAAAAATCATCTTTTTGTCATATTTTTTTGTCATAAAGTATGTACTGGGAGGGGCAAGGCAGTCTTTAATCCCTTTAGCTTTTTCTTTGATAAATATCTATTTCCATTCCTTGTATGTAATGAATGTACACACAGGGTGTATGAATCTATACATGAAAGAAGAAATAACTACATTTGTAAGAAAATTCCAGACAATGTCAAATCCTACAGTGGAAAATTCAGGAATTCTGTGGGATTTTTCTTAATGGGTTGGTTTTGGCCATATATCTCTGAGCAGAATTAGTTTTTTTCAATAAAAGCTGAGCAAATACCAGAAAGAAAAAATAGCATAGATGTATTCTGATTTAAGACAATTTGACTACTTTGTTTCTTTGGTTTTATCCTGACTTATACATTGTCTCATTAGGAAAACAGCTAAATGAACGAATAGCTTACCATAGGCTGGCTGCCATCCATCATCATTTGGGTCACTGTGAACTAGCTGAACACTTCTATTTAAAGGCATTGTCCCTTTGTTCCTCTCCTCTGGAGTTTGAAGAGGAAACACTGTATTACGTCAAGGTGTACTTGATCTTAGGAGACATTATATTCTATGACCTTAAGGTAAGAAATACTAAAAACTGCTGCAGAAAATCATTAAATCATTACATCGAGTAATGTTTCATAACATCAGATTTTACCACATTCTGGTTTTATGCATTTAGATTGTAAATAATAAAGTGGGAAAACCTACTGAAGTTCAGAATCTATATTCTCATTTGATACCTAATAAACTGAGCTTGGATGCCCTCTTATACTGGTTGTACTATGAAGTGTACTATCTTTGTGTCTCTTTCAGGATCCCTTTGACGCAGCAGGCTATTACCATTTGGCACTTGCTGCTGCCATGGACCTGGGCAATAAAAAAGCTCAGCTGAAGATTTACACAAGACTTGCAATAATCTACCATAACTTCCTTGTGGATCGGGAAATGTCTCTCTTCTTCTATCAAAAGGCAAGAACCTTTGCAACAGAGCTGAATGTTAGGAGAATAAATCTAGCTCCCGATCAGTGTTAAGAGTTCAAAAGCCTTTTTGGAGAATGCAGTCTAACAACTACAGAAACACCTAGAGAAATATTGCACTGGCTTTGTAGGAGGATGCAAAGTACATTCAATGTCTCATTATCATGTGCTGTAAGGCAGAGCTCAGCATCCCAGACTAAATTACCAGCTTCTATGACAGTGAGCTACTTTTAATTGTCTCCAAGATGTACAGTCTTGTACTTGTTGCTTAAGGATCAGCCTGGGAACTAAAATTTAAGCCCAACAGGTTTTTTTTGGTTTGTGTTTTGTTTTTGTTTGGTTGTTTTTTGTGTCTCTGTTTTTGTTTGATTTGTTGGTTTGGTTTTTTTAACTAAATTTTTCTTTGGTATCTGTTTCTGCTTAGTTGGATACTGGAAAATGATTAATGTATAGATGCAATGAAAAATAAAAAAACTATTAAATAGTGTTAGAGAAAAAAACACACCATATAAATTCTGGCTTTCTTTGTATGACTCAGCTCTTGTACAACCTAGCTCTATTATTTTGGTGACATCAAGTACATACATTTGCACAAGCATGATAGGTGGAGTACTGGGGAATTGGTTTGATCCAGTTACCCAGACATCACCCCTCGTTTCCAACCACATTCATCTACTGCAGTACTTCTAGGCACTAGTTAAGACTTATCTTTTAATTCTTGAAAATGCGTCTGTACAAGTTACAATAACTGATCTCCAGAACTGAAGTATCTAGTAAAATATAAGTTCTAGTTTTGTGAATTTCAGTGGTTATATGAAGTCCCACTTTTCAAAGACAACATCTCTGGTTTTTAATTGACTCTTTTCAGAACTGTCAGTATTGTCTGCAATGACATATTATGACATTATGTTCAGAAAAATGTACTGGTTTGCTTCCATTGCAAAAATTCTAGATTGTTAATTTTGGTAGTTTGAAATCTTTCTGCCTCAAACCCGAAAGGGCGGAAATGACATAGTAGATGATGCTATATATTTTGAGAAGTAATATCCTCTTTAAAAAAGTCTGATAATATTGCAATTAAATATTGAGATACAGTCTGAAACTATGGTGTTTCATTCTCTGAACTAATAGTTTCTCTATGAAGTTCTTCCATTCTTTGTAATGTTTCTTAAAAATAAAAATAAGTAGGGAAGTGTCTCTGGAAGATGCACACACAGTCTCAGAAAGCAGCTAGGGTTTTTTTGCTACATACCATACTTTATTTGCTTATACTGTCAAACGTGAGGAAATGTTAAAAAACAAACAAACAAACAAACAAACCCCAAACAGAACTTTGTTTTCCCTTTCCTCATTGCTTTGTTTCCTTTCTTTTCCTAACCTCTGTCAGCCACAGTACATTGTGAACACTTTCCCTCTATACATTCAGCTCTCTGACGTGTGAATTTGACCTTGTGAATTCATTAGTTTTTGACTTCTTCCTTACAGGGAGAGAGGATACTTATATAAAACTGAGTGAGTCTGATACTACAATACTGTCTAGGGAGGGGTGAAGTGCATCCTTTTCCTCAGTGAGTGCTGTAAGCACCAGTCTATATAACAGGTTGTCATTATTATAATTGTGACTTGTCAATTACCTTGAAGAGAAGATTTGACTTCTTAACTAGACAATGTAACTTTGCAGTCCTACAGTTGGCTCAGGTATCCAGAAAGTAAGGTGAAGCTTCACTGCTCTATCTTTGAGCTTTGTATTTGCTATTTCCAGAAAGCTCCTTGCACAGTACACTTTTTTTTAGCTTTTCTCTTTTTACATTATAAAGAGAACTCTGATTTTTCAGTTTCATGCTGAGAATGAGATGACTAAAAATGAATGTGATAGTGCCTTGCTTGTAAATAGGCAGTGTTATTATATACATCTCAGCACTTTGCTCTTAAACAATCAAAACACTTTATGTGAGTATCAAGATTTAGAGGCTGGGCCAACCACTCGATGAATGACAGATGGTCTGCATTAACCTTTCTCCCTTCCCAAAAGGGAATGAGAGAGACTTATGGATTGGAAAAGATAACTACACCAGCTTTAATGAAAATAATAATAGTAGAATGAAATATATATAAATATATACAAAACTAGTATATAACCCAAACCTCCTGATAGCAATTAGGTCACCATCACCACTGATGCTGGGGAGCAGGTGCTAGGGAAGTCCCAGAAAGGACTCAGTGGCAGACAAGGAACCAGATTCAGCAGGTGGATACTAGAACTGGATTCAGGAACACAGGGATTGGTATTGAAGGCAGAACAGACAAGATTTTACTGTTAAGTTCTGTTCCCTTTGACCAAGAGTGGTAGGATTCATCTTCACTTCAGGAGCGATACCTGTTAGATGAGTCTACTCTCTCTAGCATCAGAGAATGGTCAGCTGTCTACAATGTAGAATTCTATAGGTGGGTGAGATAAATCTTAGCTGGTGTGCTTCCTGGTGTGAGCCTTTATAAATAGAAGTCTGATTATTTGAGATATTATAAAATTTTCCCACAGCTGTTATGTAAATGATCAATTTTTGGCTAGATAACTGGTAGAACATTCTTCTAGTTTAATGAAGCAAAAGCGCAGAAGAGCGTGGAGTCTAGACACCTCCTAGGTAGGGTATAAAAACCATATCTCCATAGAGTCTGTTTGTTTGAAAAGAGAGTACCAGATGGCATGTTTGAATGATAAATGAAAAAAAAGACATAGGAAGCAGATGTAGATTCAGAGGGTTCTACCCAGAGCTAAACTATATAGTTAGTGAGGAGAAAAAGGTTGATACTCTTAATGAGCCTAAAAAAACCCCAGCAGAGCCATTAAAAGCTCTGCAGGCACTGACACATTGTAGAAATTTCTGTTTGATTTGAAGTAACAAGGTTCTGCTTCCAGGAAGGCATGAACTGGTGCCTGTAAGCAGCTACCTCTCTAGAACCTTTTCACATACAGAGCCAGATACTTGGTGTGGTTTCTCATCCAGGAATCACGTACACTGCCAAGTATCACCTCTTCATTTTTAAAATAGTATTACAGAGAAGGAAACAGTAGTGATGCTATTGTGATACTGAATACTTAATTTCTGGAAAAGAGTAATCTCAACCCTTGTCCTTTCTTCAGTCTGTAGAAGCTCACATTTCTGAAAACACACAGTATCTCACGTGGTAGGCTAGAGCCTTGTCCTCCTCTCCACCTCTCCTGTTTAGATAAAAAGATGTGCAACGCTCTGCATGCTCTCTGGGTGTGTGTAAGGAGTGCAGTCCTGTCCTCTCATGGCTAAGGAATTCACTTAGCAGTGAAGGAAGACTGAGTTCCATCACCTATGCTCTCAAAGGCTGGCATTAAGCACCTCTGCATAAAACACAGTCTCTGCAGTGGAACTGGCACACAGGATTCCTGGTCGATGGGTGTCCATTAGTCTCTGATTTTACTAAAGTAAGATCTCCACTGCTTTCTCACACCCCGGGTTCTGCAGCTTTAGCCTTCTCAGCTAAGACAGCCTCATGTTTTTTATAAGGGTGTAATGTACTCAATTTTGATACTTTTTTTTTTGCAGGGGCAAGCTATAGAGTTTGCCATCCGAGAGAGCTTCTCGCCACGCGGTGGCACTCTCTAGCTTTGCATCGGTGGCCTCAAGTCCAGAAGGTTAAGAAAGGAACTCGGAAATCTGAAAAAGTAGCACACTCTTCCTCCACTACCCTTCCTTTTCAACTACAATCCAATACCTCTTAAAAAAAACCCAAACAAATAAACAAAAAATCCACACCGAAATCAAACAAAAACAAACAAACAAAACCACAACCAAAAAAACAAACACACCATAACCAAAACAAAACCGACTCCCACCCTGAAGTCAAATTAACCGTTCAAAAATTATGACCTAGAGCCTAGCTGAGTCCTCAAGCCTCTTTACCAGGACAAGCAAAACATAGATCTTCCCCAGACTCTGTCACAAAGAAAATATTCTCCAAAAAAGTAACTGAGCACTTGCAGGAAGTAAAAAAAGTTGGATAGTAAGTCTAAGCAACTTTGAAATGCTTAAGTTTCTGGCAATTGACTTGTCCACAGCCAGTCTAGAGAAAGGTGTCTGCTCTAAGGCAATACACAGCCTTACTTGCTAATAGGAATACTGGAGTGCAAATACAGAGTACTGGTGGAGAGGAAAGCTAGTACATGAAGTTAGAGACAGGCACATGCTGACAATACTTGTTGGTAGTTTAAAACAGTCAATTTTTGACAGCTATTTGTCTTGTTAAGAGAAACATTTCATGAATTGCTTTGTATGAGCCTGGTGCTGTAGGATTCTAGGCAGCAACATTCAAGGTACTTCACTGACAGAACAAAGAACTTTTTCTGAAAGTGTACCAAGGATATTAGCAGATTTAGTAGCTGTTTTCCCACTTAATATAAATTGCCTGCCTGGTGTTATTGTCTGCTGAAGTGCTACAGTGATGTTCCTCTAAATGTTTTGCTTCTAATGCTTTTCTGCCTTTATTTTGTCAGTTCAGATAATGAAGAGAGAAGAAATATTGTTTAATTTCCCAGAATATTTATCTCTATCTGATACTTTAATCACTGAGTGGCATGTTAATTTGCCTTTGCATTGCACTGACATAGTAAATGGATTGTATCTTTGCATGAAAAGGCAAACTAAAGATTATTCTGACTTACAATATCCTAACACTTAGATGCCATTTAGATGCTTAATTACTTTAGATAGTTATGCACTGGAAAACTCTTGAAAATTCTCAGCAGGTGTTTTCCTGATGTAGCAGATGTACAAAATCTGCTCAATGTACTCTTTCTTTGCCAAGTCAACAGAAGGGAATTTCGCTATTGCATAGAAAATATTTAATTTTTTTTGCAAGTTGGAATGAGCGTAATAAAAAGAGCATTTTCTCTTTTCTAAAAATAACGCAGATTCTGAATGTGTCCTGAAGTATATCTAATAGCACTGGCTGGTGTCAGATGTTTCTGTTCTATCAGGTTATAAAATGAGGGAGAGAGGAACTTCTTAGGAGGCAATCCATTCCCAAACTGGAGAAAGACTTTATGAAGAATCATGGACCATTATCCACCTGCTCAAATTTTGCTTTAAGTGCAGATACATTTCTATGTGTCTGCCTTTTCTAGTATATGCCATAGTTAAGTGTTTGGGACACAACAAACCTGTTTCTTTCCCCTGAGAATGAGATATAACACAGTACCAGTATTACTGGACACATTTTGTAATATCAGAAAGCAACAGCATATGGTTATTAGGACATACATGCAAGCACCTAAGAAGTGACCTTGAACCAAAATATTGCCTTCTTTTCTGGAGTTTTTGTACATTTTGGCCTTTGGTCATGAATAATTGGGAGGAGGGTGTGTTTTTAAGAAAACTGGGGGCTTAGGTGTAGTGGTGTACTGAGCCCCCAAGTTAATTTCTGCATTTTTCCATAATTTCTCTTTAGCGATTCATATCTATTTAATAACATACAAAAATTTCCAAATACAGCTACGCTGGTTTTGTTCAGTGGCAATGCAGCAAAGTATCCATACTTGCTTGAAATTCAAATATAAATTAATTACTTTTAGTTTATCTTCCTTTTAAAGAGTATCTGCAGCCTTGAACAACCTCTAATTTATTGAGGCAATTTTATTCTCAATTCAGAATTAAATTACTGAGCATCATTGTAAATGATCAGGATGCTTTGTCTCATGTTTTCAAACTGGATGTTAGTTCTAACTATGCTTCTAGTTATCAGAAGCATCCAAATTATAAACAGACAGGATAGTAAAATAAATACATCCACTAGATCTATGGAACTATACCCTAGAAACTACTACTTTTTGAATTTTTCATTCTTGGCATAATTCTGTACTTATTTATTTGGTAGATTAAAGTGATATGCATTGCTTTGAAGCTTTGTCTCATATTTGTGAAGACTTACATGGTATAAAGAATTAGCAAATCTTGTAGCGATGAACTGAACTGAAAAGAAAATACTTGTAAATTCCTTACTAAGTAATCTGAAAAGTGTTTTTCTTTTATGCTCTGCTGTAGGTCTGTCAATTATACACTGTATAAAGGTTCTTTTTTCTGTTCTTCCTGCATACCAGAGAACAATAGCCTTACATGCAAACATACAGCTGAATAAATATGTTGTTCACCATGAAGCAATAATTACATGATTATAGTATTATTCTTTCTTAATTACCCGAGATAGCAGTCATTCTTCAAGTTTTCCATTTTATTTCACTTATGGATATCTATAGGTTTCTTAAAATCTTGAAAGGCTTCTTAACAAGAAGTTTCAAGAGAATCAAGGCATGTATCGACACATATCTTAGCCTAAAAATCTTTAGTAATAAAATGTAATTCATATCTATGTTTCTGATGTATTTTTCTTCTTTCACAGATAAGTGGAATTTTTTGGAAAGAGTCACTTTGTTAGATTATCTATTTCCTTTTTCTACCTAGCAGTTGATCAATGTATATAAATTTGTATCTGATATTCTGAGACATTGAACAGACAGTGACACTTTCTTATTAAAAACAGAGGAATGTTGCCCTTATTGTTCCTTTTGCAAATTACATTTGCTCTATTGCTTTCCTTTTTCAGACACCATTTTTACTTCGGTTTAGGTCTGCCAGGCTTTTCATCATCCTTGCTGGATCCTGGGTGTCTGCCACATACCAGTTAATGTTGGAAAAAAATCAATCCTACTTCTAAGAATGAGTCTAAAGAAAAGTGCACTAATTGGTCAATGTTTATTTTAAACCAAATTAAGTCGGGTTACCTGTTCTCTATACAGCTTTAGTGACCAGGAGCTTTGATTTACCAGCAAAATGGGGTTGCTTTAAGAATGGACTTTCTCCCATTGAAAGTATTCCTGTCATAATCTTTTAAAAAATTACAACTTGCATAGGAAAGATGTTTTGACACAAGCTACCAAAATTCTGTGCCTACTGAATAGCCTGAGCTACTGGTATCTTGTGGGGGGTGAGCAAGCTCTGCCATGCGTACGCTTCATGCTGTTAGAAGGCTGAAGCAAATAAACTGATGAGATCTCCAACAGAAAAAAAAAAAAAAAAAAATAGCTTTGAGAAGTATGAACAACGCTTATCCTCTGCCCAAACCGAGGAAGAATGGGAAGGGAGATACTTTTGAAAATGCTGCTGCGTCACATCCAGTCTCCCATACTCGTAACAATCATATATTAGAAGCTTCAGAATTCTCTGTTTTGTTAAACAGCCCCAAACACATCTTTTTTAACTGGCAAGAGCTAAAACTTGAAGCAGTGCACTGAATATGTTTCGCCGTGGTTTTGGTCTTTGTAATGAGCAAAACCTGCAATTTTGCAAGCTGCTTGTTTAGTGCTTCTGAACTTTATATCTATACCTGAATTACCCAAATGTATTTGTTGATCTTTTCTGAACTCTCTTCTGTTTTTAAATGACTTTTGAGAAACTAATCCTGTATTAAACATGCTGGATATGGTTTATAACAAGTTAAATTTAATATAAACTTAGACTGAGCATTTAGAAATATTTAGATTGCTGCCTTTGGACCTTTGTGTTCACAAGTTAAGGTTTTATTTTACTCAGTTGCTGAGACATGGAATTCTGATTTGGACAATGTGCCACACTCAGTTCACATAAATCAGCCAAACTCCATTAAAATAAAGCCCCAGATCTGGGTCAAATTAAGAATTCGAGATTTGGCTAAAGGTCTATATCTAATATGATATTCCCTTTCCACGGCAGATTTAAGATAAGTACTAAGGTCCTGCATAAAGGCTCAACTTGAACGGACACCTGGGAATGAAGAGAGTATGTGGGCTTAGAGACCAAATCTTCCTCCCATCTGACAGCTCCTGAGCAACTCTGGTGTGTGGCTCTTTTTTACCATGTGAGAGTCTGGAGGAGTGGGTTATGTGGGCATGGATTAACTGGAGAGACTTCCTCAGCATTGTGTTCATGCTAAACTGTGAGAAGCACTTCTCCACAAGATGTATAAGTTCTGGTATATTCCTACACATCCTTCTTCTTGGTTGTCCTTTCAGTGACCTCCACCTCCCCTTTACTGTTCTACAAAATATTAGAGGTTCTACTGGAAAGAGGGATGCAGAGTAGGACACATTTTACAGGATTTAGTTTATAAGACCCATTAGAAAGGTCTGATTGTGGAAGAAGGTCACAAGTGCATGTTTTAAACCTGTCTCACTTTTCTTATACTTCAAGATCTTATGGAAATTTCTTTCTTCTGAAAAAAAAATTTCTATACTCCTTCATTGACTGATTTAGATTTCTGTAATTAGAGTCTTCCCCCATTCCACAATTTGTAAGCCAAGATACTCTCTGCTTTGTTTACATTTTCATGAAGCAAATATATGGCTGATTTTACTGGAGTGTGCTCTTGACAATTTCTACTTGGATTCTTCTTTACTTCTTTTGTCATCTTATGCAGACACCTTGCACAGTTAGTCTTTCAGACTATATGGGAGACTATCAATGAAAGGATAATTTTATCATGCATTTAATTTAGATTATTAGGAACATGGGAAATTGTAAAACTGACCCTCCAGTTCCCTTGAAGTAAGGGAAAATATAAGGGAAATCATGAATTATTTTTATTTCTCAAAAGAGGTATCAAGACATATTTTCACATATTCTTTTATAATTTCACAAATTTTAACTTAAAGCTGAAACAGGTTAATATAGGTTTCAAATTAGGCAAGCACATATATTTTCAACGTCACTCAGCTAGTTTAAAATAGTCCCATGAGCATCTAATGGAATATGTATCTGGTTTTTTAGTAAAGTAACAATGCATGTGGGTATTCAGCAGTATTTTTCCATTGTGGTCAAAATAGTTCGGAGAATTCAAACATAATGAAAACTCTCATGACTCTTGGAGATCCTTTTTTTTTTTTAAAAAAAAAAAAATTATCTAATACATGGTTACTACACTGCTTTTAATAACTTTATTTCTACTCCACAAAAAAAGTCAAGCACAATCTCTAGAATAAATTATGCAAACAGCTCCCTTCAGACTACAGAAAAAAATAAAATCTGTACATTGCACAGGAGAACAATGAATCTTTAATTCTTCATTGCATCTTCAAAAGTATTATAATTTTTTTCCTGGTATTGATTAGTTATGCCATAGCAACTAAAGAATAAAGCCATTAAACTCACTCCTGTACTACCAGTAACACAGTTTAAGAGAACCAACAAGAATGTGCATGCCAATAAGATTCAGGCATTCATTAGCTACATTCCCATATGAAGTTCTTGTTAAAAACTACTGTCGTGGTTCAACCTCTGCTGGCACCTAAACACCACGCAGCCACTCACCCATCACGTCCCCACCCTATGAGATGGGAAGGAGAATCAGGAGTAAGAAAAAAGATGAGACCCCAGTGTTGAGATAAAGACAGTTTAATAAAACAATACAAAGAGAGAAGAAAACAAAATACTAATGTTAGTACTAATGAAATTATATACAAAGCGAGTAATAGAAACTGGGAAGGCTCTATGTGTGCCCAAGACACCAACTTTCCCTGCTCCAGCCACACTGAAGCTACATGCTGAAGTAAGTTAAAAACAGACA
>JAAGNO010023282.1:29045-51345 GCA_033439905.1 Ceryle rudis | reverse complement strand
TGCTCCTCGCCGTCTTCGGAGCCGCGGACGCTCCCCAGGGGCTTCGGCTGCTGGGTGGTTTATGGCTATTTTTTGTTTGTTTGTTTTTGAAGGAAATCCAGTATTGCCCCATTGCACACACGACGTTTATAAATATTGTATTGCACCATTAAAACACTGAACGCAATCGTTTTCTTCTCTTCGGGGGAGGGATGAATGGTTTCACAGACTCACAGAATGGTAGCGGTTGGAAGAGACCTCGAAATGCCATCTAGTCCAGCTCCCCTGCCAGGGCAGGATCACCCAGATTGGGTCACACCATTTGAGGGTCGTGAACCCAAATAGAAAGCAAGTATTTCAAGCTATCAGCAGCGAGCATAACGATGGCTGGCTGGCTTTCTGAAAGGCACCCATTAGCATTAGTGTTGTCAGCAACTTGGTGTCTCGGGAGGGGAGTGAAATCACCAATAGTCCATTACACACACCGGAATGCGCCTATGACTGCAAGGAAGCAACGTAACAAGTAACATAATGCAGGTCAACATAACAAGCAACATAATGCAGGTGCTGGTTAGGGCCTCTGGACCATCTCCGTTAGCAAAGGGGTTTGCCTGTGACAAGGGGCAGAATCCAACTCCCTGTGCATGCTGACCTGGGATTAGAAATGCCCTGTTGTCCCAAAGCTCAGGTACAGCTGTGGGGACCACCTCCTGCACACACTGACCTGGTGGAAGATGTCTTAAGTTAGCAAGGGGTAGAGGGGAAGGGAGCATGGATCACTGGCTATAATTACCTGGGCATATCTGCTTCAGTCAAATTCTTGTTTTTGTTTGGCATGCCCATGTGGTAGCCTTTGCATTTCAGCCTCCTCTGCCCTCTGCATTTGACACACCACTGAACAAGAGGCTATTTAGGTAAAGCTCGGCTTGTGCCACTGAAGAGATCATAATACGATACGATCAAGAGATAAAATCTTATTATTGGTCTTAAATGCTATGGTAGTTTTTAGATTTTCATCTTAAAAAGCAGTTCTTCAAAACAAAGCATATGAAGTTAAACTTATCTGTACATAGGGACCATGTGATTTTCAGGGATTCTGGGCAACTGCAACTAGCCATCAGTGCAGATCATACTTGAAGCTTGGGCTGCAAGCAGAGCTTAGAGAAAGTCACATCCCATGAGTCTGAGATTATGCAAGGAGACCCGTCCTGTCCCTTGGGCAGTCTTCTCTGCCATCATCCAAGCAAATCTCAACTTCCAGCTGCAGCTGGGTACTGCTGCCTGCCTGGCTTTTATCAAGCTGGGCTTGGATAAATACAGTTGGAAAATACCATCGTTAACAATGTGTTTTTAAGAAACCAAAAAGATGCAGAGGAGTTTTTAAAAGAGGGGAGCGGCTGTCTTTTTAAACATTTTGTTTGGAGTGGCCTGTAATTTGGGTCTTCAGCTCTGCATGTCACATTGGAAGTCTGGTGCTGACGTTCTCCACCACAAAACTTGAAACTTTCCTGTTTAGAGCAGGAACATTTTTATCTTCTTAGACTGGTTTTGGATGATGAGAAAAAAATAAAATGGATTAATCCAAAAGAACGTAAATATTTCATGAGAGGCTTTTTAAAGCCATACTAAGCATCATACTTGCTGTTCCAGGGATATAAAGCAGGAATACCCAAGCAGTCACCATAAGAGGATATTTTCCAGAGCCAAAGGAATGCTGAGGTGTTCCACACGCACTGGGCCTAAGCTGGCTGGAAAATACTGAGATTGTTGTTCCCTGCTGTAGCAAATATCAGGTGTACAGGTGGCTAAAATGTTCTCATTGACTCTGAATGTCAGAATCCAGAAAGTCTCAGCTGAAGGACTTTTTCAATACTATTATTAGTAGGATATTATAATCACTGCAAACATTTGAAAGCTGGCACCCGCTATTCAAATAGTGCTTCCACAATACTCCTAAAGTAGAAAATGAGGTACAAGGGATTAAAAAGCATATCCTCAGAGGTTATCATTTCAAAGTCACAATTCTACCATAATGCACAGTGGTTGGTAAATGTGGGTGGATGAGAAACTGGTAGAACTGCCAGCATTGTCATAAGGCAGTTTTATGTGCCATTGGTTTTTCATTCAGTTTTTAAAGCAAGTGCATTCCTCAAGAAGCCAGGGCAAAAAGTGCTGCCAAGAATCTTTCCTGCAACAGTTTTGCTTCATTTGAAAGAAAGATCCAGTTGTTTTAAAGTCAAAGTTGAGCAAAAACATTTAGATCTGCTAACATCCTGGGAATGAGCAATGCAGCCCTGTGTGGGCACAATCTCTGCTTTACTCCTGAGTGGCTGGAGGCGTAGAAGAGCATTTCTTGGAGTGAGAAGTTTCCTGGCAAATACTTCTCCATACCACAACGGAACCATTAATGGTTACACCCATAACAAAGACAAATGTTAATGTGGCAGAGGGAGGAACAATCCTTCCCAACCCTTTAACCCCAGCCTCAAACCTACCTTGAAGAATGAATTCAGAGCAAAAGAGATTAAGATTCATAGATGAGGGTCTTCCAGCAGCAAATCAAAATCACAGTGCTGCATTTCATCTGAAGCTAATGGCTGATCGATAAAACCAAAGGGGAGATAAAATACACAACCACTGAAATACTGTGCTCTCTCAGTGTGATCATGTCCAAGTCTCTCTCACAAGAACATTGTATCATGTGACAGGATAAGTAAAGAACAGACAACATGAATTGGGAAACAGCAAAGACAGAGGAACACTTGCATCTGCTGCACTTCCCTATCTTTCTTTCTCAACCAGTGGATGTGGGAATCTTGTGAATGTAAGCAACCTGAAGCTGTATCCATTTCACGTGCATGTATTGTGTGGTCCTACCCTGTTTTCCAGTCAAAATATAGAGCTAAAAAAAAAAAAAAAAAATTAAAGAGCTTCTGGACTATTTTTTTAAGGATGCTTATGCAGCAACCCTTGAGGGTTCAAGGTATTGAGTATTAATTGCCCGTTCACCTATAGTAGCCCTGTTTGACATCAGGTATATTGTCTGCCTAAACATTTGACGCTCCTGTCAATGCTGGCCACAAATGTCAGTATTGGCTCATTTCTGTGACTAAAGGGTTCTTCTTCTCATGCTATTTAGGAAACAAAGTTTAGGCTTGTTATCTTCAGTGACAGTCTAAATCCCCATTTTCCTATACTACACTGGCCAAAACAAGACACCTTTTTATGCTACCGTCCACAAGTTTTCTTTCCCCAGGGGCTGCTCAAAGGAAGGACCCTTGCAGCTTTCCTCTTCTCCATGACTTTCCATTGTTTTATAGCAGATGCTCTTGGATGTGTCCATGCATGTTTCCAAAGAACTTTGCTGGACTCTGAAATAAAGCAGTATGTGTCATGAAATTTCATTCAGCTCAGTATCTGTCATTTTCTTGAGGCATTTGCCCTTTAAGGGCTTCATTTGTACATAATTTTGGTACTTTCTACTTCACATGACGATGTGCTCAGGAAGAAGTTAGAGTCAAATGGAAGACTCATAGCTGGAGATTTTCAGCAACCCAGAATTGTTTACAACTGTAAAATGCACATCAGTCAGTGATTTTATTTCCATACTGGAATGCACATTAGCCTTTACATGTTCTCAGAATCACAAGAATCATTTCATCCTTGTATTTCTTGGCTTGCTAACAAAATACTTGAGTTAGGAGTTGCCAGGGAATCTCCTACTTGTGTAGTGATAAGACTCCATTATTTTTGCAATGTTAGACAATCTTTGTCTACCAGCTACCCAGCCATTTAAGAGCTGTGCTTGGCACCTTATTGAGCTGTGAGACTTCACTCCAGGCACACTAGCAAAGTTCAGCATTGCAGGGCTTCTCTCTTGAACAATTATTAGAAACTTCCATCAACCAGATAGCCTGTCTTGTGCCTGGTAACTGCATCTGAGGAGTCTGAAGACACCGTCCTGAGTTATTTAATGTTATTTATGTGTGAGAAAAGTGTTTCATCAATAAGGAGCCTTGAAAGCTCACTCAACTCAGAGGAGGTTTCACCTCCTGTGGTGTGGGTACTGGGGTCAAACTCGTGCATTGCCTTGTCTGGATCAGTGTTGTTATCCTCCTCATCAATAAGCAAAAAGCATTTAGGGGCATACTGCCACAGTTCATAAGCCACTGCAGAACTAAGCTTTGCTTTCATGACAGCAGTAGCCTGTGTGTGTCAGACAGTCTATAAGTGTCATTTTTGTGTCCCCTGTTTGAATTTTGCTTGGAGCTATGCAATGTTAATGGGTTTTGTGTCTCTAAGTGATTTTCTACTTTGCATGTCCTAATTAATGCCCCTCCCTCTGACTGGTAAATTCCTTGTCTCCCCAGACATATTATGCTTTTGTTTTCCTTTTCAGTTGCTTTTCAGCTATGATATTGATCTTCCATACTCCAAAAACACTGTGGTTTTGTCAATCTATAATGCTCAGCACTGCTGACTTTTTGTTCTTGCAACCATCCTTCTGATGCTTCACACCCTACTTTTTTAGTTTGTGTTGCCTTTACTAAAGAACTACTCAGTGTCTCTTAAAAATGTTTGTTACCGAGGACTGTTTTTTCCTCTTTGTCCTTTCTTGTAAAGGAGACACTTCTGACTCATTGCTCAACTCCCTGCTGTAACACCTGTGGTCAAAGCAGTCATTCTAATACTGGTTGTATAAAAGTATCATAGAATGGCTTGGGTTGGAAAGAACCTGAAGGATCGTCTAGTTCCAAACCCCCTGCCATGGGCAGGGACACCTCCCACTAGACCAGGTTGCTCAAAGGCCCATCCAACCTGGCCTTGAATGCTTCCAGGGAGGGGCATCCACAGCCCCTCTGGGCAATCTGTTTCAGAGCCTCACCACCCTCAGAGTGAAGAACTTCTTCCTTACATATAGTCTAAAAGTACTCTCTTATAGAAGGGGGACACTCTTCATTTAAGTACTGAAAGGCCACAAGAAGGAGCTGAACAACCACAACTTGTTTAGCCTGTCCTCAAAGGGAAGGTGCTCCAGCCCCCTGATCATCTTTGTGGCCTTCCTCTGGACTTGCTCCTACATGACCCAAAGCAAATGTTTGTTACATTGGAATGTTTGCTCTGGACCTTCTTGCTTATAATATAATCTCTCTATAGCTTGAGACTCTGATAACGAAACTTTGGAAGACTTGCCCTTCAAGAGGACATCATTGGATACTTGTGAGTTACACGGGCCAAACTACATTCAGGTACATAATAAATGCTACATGAGAGGGAGGAAAAAAAATGTACCCCCATCATTTCCTACAAAGTAAGTGTGCACAATGACAACCTCTTCCTTCAGAGCAGAGATCCATGCATGAGATGTGACTGTAGCTTCATTTGTCTCATATACCAGTAGTGGCTGGAGACTGCAATGCCCTGACATCCACCAGCCATGGCCATTCCTCTGTGGTGGAATTCCTCCAAACTCTCACCTTACACACATACTGTAGGACCTTATGATACGTCTATGTATCTGCTTCTAGGCAAAAAGGTTAATCAGGACCCCTGTATATTAGCTGTCCATAGGAGCCCCCTCTCCTTTCCTCAGTCCTGCCCATGGCTGCCCAGCTGATGTCTGTGCAGGGAGAAACTTGCCCTTTGGGGAGCTCCTGAGTTCACTTCTTGGCATTTTGCATGGGACTCAGGCACGATTCAGCTCCAGCTCTCCTAGATGTTCTTGCAGCAGCAGTGTTGAGAGAGGATGCCAGGTCCTTTAGAGCAGGAGATCTTTCTGGCTCCAGTTTGCAAAGGTAGGCAGTCTGAGTGCCCACTATTGGGTCTCAGAAAGCATGCAGAAATTTGGAGCACTCTGAAGTATCAAGTACAACATCTCTGAGCATCTCTGGGTGCATGATGTTAGGATACACAGGCTGTGCCATCATGGTACTTTGTTTTGAGGATAGGTAGCAACTAAAGAAGAAGTAGGTAACCTCTGTTTACTTGCAATTGCCCTCAACAACATCAGCAATTCCTGGTACAAATAACCTATAATTGCTCGTCTGAGCTACCACCCAAGCTGTCACTTTTATTTAGAAAGATGTGGACAGCCTTCCCTTTTTTTTTTTTTTTTTTCTGGAAAGGATTAGTGGGGAGGTAGGGAATCAATAAAGGAAAAGATTTGGGGAAAAAAAACCAACCAACCAACCAACCAAAAAAACAGCAGAACAAACCATGAAGCAGGGCTGGACAATTAACATCCCACAGCCTCTAGTAATATTGATTGTTGTTTTGCCCTTGAATCCCATTCTGCTTAGATAGAAGTATTAACACTTTAGTAAAATACAAAGGGAGAAAATGAGTGACACAGATAAAATAGTCATAGTATTAGTCCATAAAAAGAGATAAATGAAAATATTAGAAGAAAGTATGGGTTAGAAAGTAAGACACTCACATTATCTAGATTAATAATATTCTGGACCTATAATGTCCCAGACTGGTACCTGTCACCTCTTCTATACACTCCATTTCCCTACACTCCAGAAATAATGAAGAATGCTAATAAGCTATTCTGCATAGCTTAGCCAGCCCGTAGAGGAGGAACACTGTGCTTACCCATTCTGCTTGGCAATTAGTGGCGAGTGATGGCACTCAGGTGCTTGGATCTGGGGGAAAAACAATGAAAAAAATTAAAGCTAGACAGGAAGCAATCACTTAGCAATTTGGTTGACAATAGTCCTGTTTTGCCTTATGTCCCCTCATCCCTGCTCCTCAAAGCATTTTTGTGGAAGAATGAATGCAGAGTGAGCCCAAGACTGTCTAAAAACTGGCATGTATGTGTAGCTAAAACCTGGCACTGTTCTTGGTTGTTGTACAAGAAAGATATGCTAAACTTCCTCAGTCCTTAGTTACCTCCTTTGGGAAAGCAGGAACCATACTGGACTGTTTGGCATGGAGAAAGCCTGTGGTCTCTCTGGATATAACAATAGACGTCAAGATCACAGAACTGTTAAAAGTATTAAGTAACTGATGCCATCCCAGTGCATGTTCTTTCAAGCTGAACATGATCTTGATGGAGGAAGCATAAACAAAAGGTGAAAGCTATCAGTTATGAAGAACAAAAGCGGAACAAGCTCTACTAGTCAGGTGCCTTTCTGGAAGATTTTTACAAGAGCATGAACACACTTTTCAAACCTTAAGGATATTCCAAGTTGCTGCTCAAAATCTAGTAAGTGAAAAGCATGGAGGTTGCAGGCATTGAAGAAAGAAGATCAGCAAAATGTAGAACAGCAACAAAACTAGTTCATCAATTTTATATGTACAGGATGAAATTCAATAAAAGAAATGCAAATGCTCCATATTCATCTGGAGTAGTCAGCTGTGCAAAAACATGATCAGAAAACATGAATTTGACAGCACTTCTACCAACAAGGACCAAGAGGATCTGAATCACAGGCTGAACATGAGTCAGAAACATACTGTGGTGAAAAAAGCTGCATCACAGTGGGATGTATAAAGAAGAGTGTCATGCATGTGAGACATGAAGTAACTGTACTGTGTGAGATTCTGTGGGCAAGGCTCCTGTTAAGAATGTGAAACTACAGAAAAGATTGCACCGGTTTGGCAGAAATTGGAAAGAAACAACTGGAATGATTTGAGGTCTAAAAGACAAGCCCTTTCTGTAATAGCCTACAGGGAAAGACTAAAGGAAAAAGAAATATTTCGTTTATAAAATGCAGAAGTGTCAATAAAGCTGAGGGAACAATGAGCTTAAACGGAAGCAAAGGAGATTTTGATTAAACATGATGCAAAAATTTCTAGCAGTAGGGATAGAGAAACGACAAAATACTCTGCCTAGGGAGGCTGTGGAATACACATCTTCAGAGGTTTAACAGAAAGGAAAAGGCAAATATTTGTTGTTTGTTCATTTCTCTACAGGATTAGTTAATCCAGCCTGAAGGGAAGGAGATGAACAAGGAGCCTCTCAGGGTACACCTGTCCCTCTAAACTCTCCAAAGCAGGGAGCAGGCTTAAGCACTGGTACCCAACCACTTGCTAAGCTACCAGTGGCATCCCCATCTGAGCTCAGCCCTGCACTGGTCACTGTCCTGGGGCTGAGCTCCAAAGATTGTCCCAAACAACCTCTGTGGACAAGGCTATCACATTCAGGGGGAAAAGTATTGAATTGCACCATGGTATTTACCCTCAGGGCTAAAGAAGAGGTAGGTCATGGCCCGGTTTCTTGTAAAGACATAGCCTAAAGGTGCCCTCCAGTCCTCATTTCTCTGGGTATTTCTATACCAAGCTATTTTTAACAAGGAGAATCCAAAAGCCTTCTCTAAATATGTGCAATTTAAATGATTAAGCTTTTATGTGTACAACCATACAGCTCTGGGGCATTCATATAATTTTGCTGTACTTAGCAGCTCTGTATAAATAACGTAGGAAAAGAATTATTCCATGTGCAAGCATAAGATATTCATAAATACAAAATAGTTATAATCATTAATTGCAATATTACCAAGATGGAAGTCCCATTATCCTAAGTAGTTTTAAAAATCTGTAGCAAGAAACAATCCCTGTCCCAAACTTTGCACAGTATGGTTTGAGACAACAGAGAAGAGGTTAAAAACACGTGGTCATGTAAGGCATTTGGTTACATAAACAAGGCTTTTTTAAGTGTAAAAATGAGATTGTAGTAATTTTGAGTGTAAGGCACAGTTTAGCATTTCCTCCCCAACTCAGGCTTAAATCATTTTCTAGGAGGTTCAGCTCAGTTTCTTACAATGACTGTTTCAAAATTCAATTTTCTGGTACAGATATACATATCGGTTAATCTGTTAAATGCCTGTCTAGATTGCCTCCATTTAACAAGCTTCAAAGAACTGAGTAGTACAGAGATGATTTAGGAGCTTTTACCTACAGGTATTGTCCTATATTTAACTGTCTATTTGAAATGGGAGGAGAGTGAAACACTGTCAGGTTCAATAAACACAAGTTCCACATTTGAACTGTAGTCAGCTTTAAAGCTATTCTGTCATTCTGGCCTTGCACATTTCTAAGCACCACTGAGAGTTTGGGCATCAGCACTTCATAAAACTGTTTCCTAAAGTGAAATTCAGAGAACTGTTGCAAAATGGGCCCATATATTTCTTGCAATAATGAAAATACCATCTACAGCAGGGTTATTTTCTTTTCCTTTCAAATCATCATAAGAAAACCACCACAGGCATCATCTAGTTAGGAACCTCTTAGTGCACTGACCTGTTTGATGTTCACAGGAGGGTTAGTCAATATATTAGCCTTAGATAGGGTACCATTAGTAGTTTATGTCTGAATTTTACTACATAGCTCAATCTTCATCTGCCCCACAGCTTGCAAATGTCCCTCCATCACACATTACTACCCAAAAAGTGAGTTATGAAAAAAAAGTTATTAATTCTATTTATATTTTGTTCCTATGCAATGTGAAAGGCATGGTATGGAGGTATGTTTTTAATACTTTGCACTTAAAAAGTGGTAACATGTTACTACTTTTAGATATAGCATCCTAGCTAATGTTAAATTAATCATATAGGGCATTTCTAATGCTTCTTATTCCTAAACCCCTCTGTACTGATTCTCTAAAACTCACTAGACTGACCTCAAAAAGAACCCTGGCATTTGCAGAAATCACATGTAGATATATGTTAGCTTCTGTGAGACAGTACGTTAGTAATTCATCTTTAAAGAACAGAAAATAAAATGTCTCTGGTATGTTTTAAATGGGTAAAGATTGCAATCTGCCACGGATCATCCTGAGAATAGGAGAAGGAGTTCAATGAATCAAAGAAAAACCAGACAGAAATTGAATTTAATACGATACACCTGCAAAATTATGTGCTTTCTGATGATGAGGCTGGATCTACAGAAGCTGTTCTAGAAAATGTAAGGTGACTGAAAAAAATAGAGCAACAGAGCATATGAAAAAGATTGAACTAATGTTTGGTGCTCTGTGGAATGGTCCTTCAGCTCAGGCATGCTGTTGTTGAATTATCTATGCATATTTTTTGATACATAAGTGTACTTCACATTCATATTTTTTCTAGCAACAGTGCATTTATATTCATCTATCTAAATTATTCCTGGAATAATATATAGTACAGCTCTGTAGCACTAGGAAAAATGCAGTTATAGGTAGAATTAGTAAATCCACTTTGACTGCCCTCCCCTTCCCGAGCTGAATCTCAAGCCCATGGTTAGGTAGCTACATTTTCTACACAAAGCAGGAGGCACCTCAGAACAGCAATCCAAAAAACCTCCTGCTTTTACAGAAGATGCCCAAATTCAGCCCGAAGTGGTGAGCCTCATTCAGAATTGCCTTGGCTGATTCTGAACAAGAGCTAGAAGCAGCGTAGCAACATCATTGCAGCACTTTAGGTTTATATACCTCACTCCTCACAGTGTGACTTCAGTAGAGGCTGTGGGGGCTGCACTGGAGGGTACTGAGGTAGCTAGAGCAGCCTCCCAGGGGGAGGCATTTTTTTAGGGTGCCTCTGAAATGACCTTAGAACCAACATCTCCATCTTTCTGTAGACATCCTCTAACCACAAGGTTGCTATTTAGACAGTGGAAAACAAACATTTACTCACTAGATCCCCTTAGCAGTTGATACACCCCATCACACCCTAAACCACTTCTGCCAGCAGTTGTCTTGAAAAATACTATTCAACTGCCTTTCTACAGGTTTTTAAGCAAATAGAAGTATTGCACTCTTTCATGGCTGGAGCCAGTGTCTCCTGACAGGCTTTCTGAAACTCTCCTCCCATGGAATTTGGCCATATGATTTTGATGTGTGGCCTGTTAGTAAAAATTAAAAAAAAAAAAAAAAAAAAAAAAGATGCTTCCATGAAAAGACATGTGCCTGGCTTATTCTCTAGTCTGGCATACCTGCTAGCAGAAGCACATTCCTCCACCATTCAAAAGAAGACAGCACAATTCTCACATGATTTATATTCTTAGGAATCCCTTAAAAAAAAAAAAAAAGAAAAGAAGAAAAATGAGAAGTTCCTTATTGGCTGAACAGAAGTGGAGAAATTAGTTATTAATTTATTCTGAATTGATAGTACTCTAAATTGCACCACGCCTGGATCACTATATTACACTGTACAATATTATTATTATTAGAGATAAGATATTAACAGCAGTAACTATTTCACCATTAAGTAGTTGTTTAATGATGCTTTTACCCTGCTGACCTCCATCTTTCCCATATTAGCTATGGGACGTGTGAATCCTCCAGGTTCATAGACTAACATCATATATTTCTTTCTATGTCAAAGCATTTGTAGTATGTCAAAATTAATAGACAGTTTTAAATAAGCCTCTCTCCTCATAGCATGGCTAGGTTGTTTATTTCTAATTTTCTTACGAATACTGTCATTACATTTTGTTCCTCATAGAGAAGGCCTCTATATTTTCAGTCAAGTCGGCTGAAGTGTTATCTCCTTTAGTGTTCCCATTAGCCACAACAAATCTTTTGCTCTCTGTGCATGCTCTGACTGCCATTTCAACACTGAGAAGAGATTAAGACTTTGACTCGACAGGTTATAATCCACTGCCTGCAATGGGAACGTCTGCTGCCTACAGAGCAAAGCAGGGCTCTGATACCTTGCAACTGCCAGTCCGTGCCTAAGGAGGCATGATGGCCCCATCTGATGTAATTCAGCTTCTCCTGATTAGATAAGGGCAGAAAAATACACACATACCTACTTGAAGCATGGGAATTATCTTATTGGGTTACTAATGCACTTGGAAAATCTATGGTAACATTTATTAAATAAGCATTTGGTCACATGTGTAACCCGGCTCACTTCATTACACAGGATGAAGGTTGGAAACCATCCTGTGAAGTGGTTGGAGCTTTTCTTGATTGCTGAAGAGGCAACATTTTTCACATTCTTTCCAAACCATCCTTATGATTCACAATGACCTTTTCTCTCTTTCTGAAGCTTTTTATTATTACACCAATGCTGAGAAAGGCACCTGTTCCCCAGAGCATTGCCAGCACTTTAATATATATTCCAGTATATACTGAAAAAAACCTTACCTTAAATAAAATGTAGCAATACACTCGCATAAAACACACCTCCTATTTTCTTATGTGTTTAGTTTCCTACCATCTGCTCTGCACGTAATGCTCATGCTTGTGGAGCAGCTTCCAGGATTTGGGTGTTTCTAGTGCAGATGCCACGCTTCTTCTCTGATACAATGCCAAGCTTTTCTTTACTGTGAAAAACAACAAACCTGGGTTATACAATAGCTGACAAAGCTGAAATGGTGTAATTGAAGAAAAATGATTTCTGCTGGAAACAACTTAAAAAGCCTGATAGGGCTGCATCATATCAAGCTGGCAGATACTAATTCTCAATTTATATTTACCTGTCATTAATTGCCATACTGAGGTAATGTACCCATCCAACTTGGAAAAATGCCAGAAAAGTCCTGAGGATCAGTATAAAAGCCTAGATTTCATTAACATACGTCAGAGTGTAGAACTGCATGCTGTGCTTTTCTTCCCAGAGAGCATTGCAGGGTGGAAGACAAAAGTAGATTTATGGCACTGATGCAACAGGAGGGCCCTGCTTGGTGCCAGGGGATTCCCTGAGGCCACCCTATGACCCAGGCCACACTGGGTGCAGGGCATGGGCCATGTCATCTCTCAGTACTACATCTACAGAGCTGCATCTCTGGTCCAGGTTGGTGTTGTTTCACTAAATACAACAAAGCATTATTACCATTATTACTATCGTTATTGTTAATAATTTTTAATTTTACCCCCTGAGTGGGAAAATACCGATTTCATCATTTCTGTGATTATTCCTATGACTTTTTCTCTCACACTCCTTTCTCCACGTGGAATTTTTGTGTTTCTGAGCCTTTTGCAGCATTAGCCACTTCAGAAAACTACAGAGCTATCTTTATTTAGCAGGGAACTCTGAATTAAGCAATTAAACTGGGCTGCTGTGGATTGCCTTGCAAACTGGCCATTTTCTCTTGTTATTTCTCTTTTTTTTCTGCAACCTACATGTTAATTTTGTGCCTGAATATCTGCACTGTTGATCCATGTCTGTGCTTGCCACCTGCCTTTGTATCTAACAATACAATTCTACCTCCTGGAAAGTTTTTTCCTGGTGTGTCTCTCAGCAGAGGGGACCTTACTTCATAGGGGGAAAAGGCTGAATCATCACGTATTTGACCTGGGGTTGCCCCAAGTTGTGCCTGGAGAGAACAAGGTGAAAAGCTGAGCTAAAGAAAAAGAAAGGAAAGGTGAAAGGAAAAAAACATCAACCCCAAACTAGAAATAGACACTGAAATTATGGGAACTAATGCAGGGCAGCTTTGTTTATAACTCATTCCTGACTTATTTCGGCAGATGTCCAAAAGGACTTGCTCTCCCAGCACATACATGGGAAGGCTTAGAGTGGAGCCATGCTGGGGCACCAGTTAGGGCAGTTCATGTTGGTGTCATCTGCAGAGCCACGTGGCATCTTTGAATGTGCAAAGCACCACTATGTCCCTGCAATGCTGCACCCATGCCCAATGCATGCTGGCATGCCTGGAGGACACAGAGGCCTGACCAGGCCACTGCATGGCTGGTAGAAGTCTTCCCACTGCCTGTTCTTCAGATGTCCATCCTAACCCCACTCCTTCTCTCCATGCCCAGCACAGAGCCTCAGGATGAAAGTCAGTTCCACTGAAGTCAAAAGCAAAACTCCATTTGAGCAGATGAAGTTCAGCCAGTGCCTGGAGCCACATAGTAGGTCTCCTCATTCTTAAAACAATGTTCCAGCCTTAGCATCTGTGGGAAAAAAGACTGAGCAAATGTGCAACTTTTGAGTGGTGTGAAAGCTTAGAAACAGAAGAAAAACATTATCCTTTTTGATGTGATGCATCCTAGTGGGAGGGGTTTGCAATATCCAGATACCTGGACAGTAACCCAAAGGCTATTTTCACAATGGGCTGACTCTAATCTGAGTCCATGTCCCCAGGTCTTTGGCTGCATATTCTTGTTGTTGCTGTTTCCAGCGTGAGCACTCCTGAAGCTGAACAGTCACCCAGACTAGGGACCTGATCCACCAGAAGACATCCCTTTCTTGGGTGACATAGGGAAGGAGGAAGGACTTGACCTCAACACAGCTGATATGGCTGCATGAATACCCAGGAGGTAGCAAGTGAAGACATTTGGGCAGGAGGAAGAAAAAGGTGAGATAGCCCATTCTGAAAGTATCTAGTGCTTAAGTCAACATAAAATGGTCGTTAAGTTATGGTACTCAGGTAGTATAGCATGCACACACATTGTGTTTTCAGAGTATAATGCTGGACATCACAAAAATAAGGTTATTGATCAGACTGTAATATATCATTAGCCAGCACAATATCAATTCCAGTACTCATATACAAGATTCACTATGAAATTCATAAGGGTAATAAGACACTCAAATTGATCGCCACAAAGAAGTGGAGCATCTCCCTTTGGCTATTTAAGAACAGGACAAACATAGATGAGGTGCCTCCCTGCTTCCCAGATCCCCTTTTCTGAGATTTCATTAAAAAAAAAATCATTGTCAATGTATTCTGAAACCATTTCAAAACCCAAATGCATTCAAATATATCAACATGTGTCTCAGCTAAAGAAAGCATCATAGCCATCAATAGCTACAACTTCATCCCCATGCCTCACTGGGGACATCCTGCCTGTTGGAGGCCTTACCAGCAGTGTACAGTCAAACCAGCTACCTAGTCAAAGATACAGTAAAATCCTTTAAATTGTTGCTCTTTTCTCTCTTCAACACTTAACATTCACTGAAATCTGTAACTGAGACCGAAGTTCAAGGACTGCTTTAGGATAAATACAGGTTGACAGATTTTTTTGGCGCATAAGTTCATGACAGCTCCTCCATTTGTAGCAGTACAGTCCCTTAGTGAGGTCTTTGGAATGTCAGTCACACACCTCTTCCCTTGCACATCACAACCTCTGACAACCACTGGAAAGAGATATTTCAATTTCTGTAACACTTGTTCACATCTCAGGTCCTCTTCATCTGTCCCATTAGAAGCGGTACGGGTTTGATCTGAGCAAATTTAGCCTTTATAGCTAGATAGATAGAGGAAGTATTGGGTCTTTATCAATTGGCCTTTTGAGATTTTTTTCCCCCATTCATTTATTTGGGAGCCATTTTACACATGTAGGGCTTTTCTTATATTTACTTGGCACCAGAAATCAATCAGAGGAAACAAAAATCTCGATGGTTCATCAATATTTCAGGCCCCATCAACAACACATTAAATTTTATTCAGAAAGAGATTGGAAATTTTGCTCAGTTTGTGGCTTTGGAGCAGAGCCAGTCCCACTCAGCAAAATCAAAGCCTTGAGTAGATGACGGTGCCAGGTCATTGCTGCCCCTCACTGCCATCCAGCCCATCAGCGCCGCACACAGTGACACCCCTGTGACCACAGAAGGCTGTAGAGCAACAAAGGTTTCACATTATTTATTTGTTTCTCCTGCACTTAATGTGGCAAAGCGCCTGCCAGTGTGGCAGGACAAAGGGAGGAGGAGATTTCAGCCTCTCTCAGAGACTCTGGGCCAAAGCTCTTGCCCTTCTGCCCTCACCCTGCTTACAGATGGCACTGATCATTGGTGGGAGAAAGATTCAGAGTCTTTACGGGGAATCCCTCCTTTCCTCAGGGATGGTTTTTATGCTGATGATTTATTTTTTACCTCAAAAACAACAAACCATTATCTGGAAAATCAGACTTAATTTTCAGAAAAGACAAAGGCAGCAGTAAGTCAGGCATAACAGACTAAAAGACATTTGGAAAGATATGAAACCATTTCTTTGCAAGAGTGCTACAGCTTTCAGTTAGTTCTTTTTTTTTTTTTTTGGTTCTTTTCTTTGTAAGATTATTGCAGCTTTATCTTTGCTTAATAAATGGTGGGCATTTCTGTGACTTGGACTACAGTAGCATTTGAGGGCCTCTAAGGCAGAGCCCAACAGGATCATATCTTCTCCTCATATTTTCTTCCCTGCAGAAGTTTAAATTTCTAAAACTAAGCTCCCCAGTTTCTCTCTGCATTTTCTGTGTGACTGTTTTATTTAAAGCTCAACGGTCTTCTAGTTGTTGAAAGTGCACCCGATTGACTAATGGAACAAGCATCGTGATTTTGGAAAAGTATTTCCAAAGCATGTATGTTCTTGTTTGGCTCACAGGGTTTCTCTCAGTGGGAGAGTGACTATGCTTAGATGAACATGTTATGTACCAGTTAGTCAAGTACCTTGGTGTTTACATGTAGCTTTTTAAAGGAACATTGTGCCTTTTTGTGTAGTTTTGACTGGCCTTTATGTACTTTGTTGGAAGATTACTCTTTCCACATTTTTTTTTCCCAAACTGCACCATTGTTTTCAAGAGTCTTTGAAAATCAGCTATGAATGTTTTGATTTTATTCTTCCTGTTCAATAATTATATACTTCCCTCTCTATTTTTGTTTTCCTCCCATTCCAACATGATTAATGTACAGCAACACAAAAATAAATCTTACAATTACTGAAAATGCAGCTCAGAGCTACAGTTTCCAGAGATCAAAAAACAAAGAATAACCCACAAAGAAATGGAGGTTTGATTTTTACTTTCTGTCAGGCAAGGCAACATGCAGAATAAAACACATAGTTAGGATCTAGCTAAGATGGTAAGCCACAGACCTCAAGAAGAGGCTGCATGGACTTGTACTGCCCAGCAAAAGCCCGGGGAGGGATGCTTCCCAAGGTGACCACAGGGAAACCCTGGACTCTGCTGTGCTGTTAAAGGCAGGACACAACATATATTTTTCCACTGTGACCATTTTACATGGGTGGGCAGGGGTGCACTCTGCTTCCTCACTTTCTACATGCTTGGTGGGATTTTGTCTGCCTAGGGCTGCACTGGGGATCCCCTCTGCCAGCTGTGGGAGGTGGGCTTGGCAGCAACGTTGCACCCTGGCTCCCACCATCCTGCCTTGCTCAGGCACAGCCTGGCCTCCAAAGCCTGGAAAGCTGAGGATGTTGGAAAAGCCTTTTGCACTTTTTGGCCTTCCTTGGGCTAAACAGGGATCCTGAACTGTAGGCAAGCTGCCCAGAAAGGCAGGCAAGATGGCTTGGAAAGAGAGACTAGGGCTTTGTCTTTAACACTTCCCAAGAAAAAGAAGAAAAGAAAAGAAAAAAAAAAAAAAAAAAAGATGTTTTCTTTACTTTGGAGCAAATAATGGGCATGTGATAAATTTGCAGGAGAGACTGGGCATGACAGTTGCACTGCGAGAAAAATTCAGTGAGGTAAAGCACTAAACACTGTCTCTTCTCTCCAAACACCCATTCAGGCTAAACTCTTTTATTCTGTACTAAAGCTGCAGGGTATTATCCATGCTTTGGTTTTGGGTTTTTAACTTCCGGAGATTTCATTTATGTGAGGTACCCCAAAGTGTAATATAACCCACTTTTAAGCAAAAACAAATCCCAACAAACAAACAAGCCTGGTGTTGAACCGGGTGTTGTTCATTTTAAATTCTTCCATCTCAGATTACTCTTGTTTTCTGTGAAGGCTGCATGCCAAAAAGCAGTCCTTCCCTCCTTCTGATCATGAAATTCTGAGAAGTAGTATACAGCTGCTATGTAAATTAGGATTTGGGAAGATTTAGCAGTTAGCAAGGAACATCACAGGACAAGAGAAGCAGGAAGACTCTGAAGGAGAAGCTTCTTGAGGGCCAGAGAAGTGCCTGGGGATGTGGAGAGGGCCTAGGTTTCTCCATTTGCAATATCACTGGGGAGACCACTGGTGGATCAAGGCAGTTATAGGAGAGGACAAAGAGAAAGACTCCCCAGGGAATGCAAAATGTATTTTACATTACATAAATTACGTAACATATGCAGGTAGTTACACTGGCTTTTGAGGGTTAACTCCACACCCTGAAATTCCCTTATAATAACAGTAAGTATCACATGCAGATAAAATCTGCTGCGCTACATCATTCTTTCCATCCCCCCTGGGAAGAGAGTATGAAAACTGTCAGGGCTGGCATCCATGCAGTCTGAAGGCTGGTTTCCCCTTCTACATCCCCAAGCTCAGCGTGCACACACCTCCCTAATGGACTGGAATTGGCTTAATGTGATCTTGACAAAATAAAATTAAGTAAGCGCAAAACCACTGAAGTTATTATAGGGAATGTCTTTCTGAATCATATTTAGCTTCATGCCATGCCAGGAGATAATCTCCAGCTTAATCCAGCCTGAACTGAAAAGAAATATGGAACCAATTCAGCTCAGTCTACTTCAGAGCTCAACAGCGCAGTGACTACATCTAATGCAGCGCAGTAACTAAGGACTTCTTTAAAGTTTCCTTCTTTCCCGTGCTATTTTAGGAAGCTAATCTGGATGATCACCTTCAAAATCAATTTCAAATTGCAGGAACAGTTGACTTATTAAATTCAAAGAAATATATTTTTTAGAGGTGTCTCATCTACCATAGGTTTAGATTATCTAAAGATGACTATCCAGTCATGTTTAGACTGCCTCTTCAACTGCTCGTTCCAATGCTTTCCCAGTTTGTTCACATTGATCATACAGAGATGGAAAACAGTTTTATCTTTGTTGCAGAACAACAAGATAAGGGTATTCAACTGACAGCAGTTGAGATTAAATTGTGATTAAAATAAATTCACATTCACATGTCAGATCAAATCCTGAGTAAGTGTAAAATCATTATATTCCTGTTGGATTCATTGAATTTCTGCCCATTTTCATCAGCTGAGGCTCTCACTAGAGCTGGATTCTTCAGAGTAATCTTCAGTTAGCAAAATTTAATAATGTGCCTTTCCAAACATCTTGCAGTGTTTCTATCTATTCTTTTAAGCAAAGTTCCTCTTCAGTGTTTCTTGTAGCTTAAACATGAAGCATGGATCCTGCACCGATTCTTGCTGAATCAGGGCTCAGTGCATATACTACCAATCACTTTTCTCACAAGGGTGCTTAAAATAGCAGCTTCAGCCCATCCTAGCTCACTGGGAAATCTGTCAGCAAATTTCACGTTTCTATTATTACAAGACCAATTTTAGAACCAGGAAAAAAAAAATCATAGCAGTGATAAAGCTCCAGAGTGTTTTTAAAAAATCCAGGTGGAGATGGGTCAGCACTGCAAATACTTTCACAACAATGTACCAAAATTTCAGGGTGAATGCACTTCTAACACATTCATATCATCTTGAATTGGCTTTCCACAAAACATTTGGGAGATTAAAATGTTGATTGACAGCAGCATTTACACTTCATTTCTTATGAAGCTGCATATGCAAGTATTCATGGTTAATGAGTTTTGCATTAGCATTAGCAATTACTCTTGCTAGAAATGCTCACGCATTTCTGAATTTAGGAAAGCCAGGTAGGTGTCCACCTAGAACCATCCTTACTGTGAAGTGTGTGCTTACATCCCAAAGACTTCCTCCAGGCAAAGCTCTAAATGCATCTATTGACATTGCGGGACCTCAGAACTGAAGCTGTAATGAGACCGGGGGAGGTGGAGACTGGGTGCCATATGACTTACTGACAAGTAAGCTTAAATAGCTGACACCTTCCTATTGCCCAGAAACTTTAAAAAAACATAAACATGAGAGGCTGAAAAAATTCTAATAATACAACCTGAGAGAAATCACAAGTGCCTGTACATGTCCTATAATTACGGAGCATCCATTATTTAGTCACATCTGTCAAACGTCACTTCAAAATCAGACCAGTCTGGCACTTCGGTTTCTTTTTATGTGATCAAGCCCTTTCAGACCAGACTGCAGGCACCCTGCAGAAGATAAAGGACTTCTGACACATTGCTAAAAAAGAAAAGAAAATTCTATGAGCCCTGTGTAGCACTAAAAAATTAGGTAACTTCCAATGCCTTGGCTGCTTGTTGTGTTGAAGGGAAAGACTGATTTAAATGCACACACCCACCTCCTGGAATAGTTTTCTGGACTCTGTAGTCCTATTTCAACCACAAGGTATCTTAAGTCCCTCCCAATGCAGCACAACACTGCGATGGTCACAGCAGTGCTCCTGAACCGACTCACTCTTGAGAGGTCAGTGTGAAATCAGCCAGTATCTGAAGAAATTTTAAATAATGTGGAGAAGTGGCTGATTTCATCTGGGAACAGAGGTAAAAAATAAAATCGAACTTGTCACACCTTCAAAATTGGAAGGCTGAACCATGCATTACAGATAATGTCTTTATGAAATATGACTTTATGGTTCTTCATGGATGTATCCCTCAAGGACCAAAACCAACTCTGCATAGATTGTTTCACATTTGGGTGACTTTGAACAGGATGCCAGCGATGAAGATCACAAAATGTTAGGGGTTGGAAGAGACCTGTGAAGATCATCGAGTCAAACCCCTAAGATGATAGAGAGCAGGGTGTTTTACATTTACAGGTAGGTTTTTTGGTGTAATTTTGTGTTCCAGTCCTAGGGACAGACATCAGAACACAGATTTATACCTCATAATTTTGGAGTACAAACAATAAACACACATAAATTATTTTTAAAATGCAACAGTAATTGGGAACCTGAACACTGCATGCTGTTATAAAACAAACAGCCTCTCCTAGGCCATAAAAAAACTTCATCCACATGCTTGTTGAAATAAAATGGAATTTGTAGTCTATAGGTATTGCTTTGAAAAACTGTTTGTCAATAAAGAGTAAGGCCTGAAGATAGGAAGGATTCAGAAAGAAAAAGAAAGAAAAAAACCCCAACCTAACCATTCTGGCTGGAAATCTGAATGTTCTGCTAATAAGTAAAAGATCTGCTAACTGGTGCTTCTGACTTGTGCTGGTTCTGCTGTATCTGCCACCATATTATTACTGTTTTGCCTCAAGCACTGCTGTGGAGCTCACTTTACCTAATGATCATGCAAACTAACAGTCTGTCAGCTTTAGTATCTGCAGGAAACATAATGGAATTTGTCCCTATACTATTAGCCATGCTTTCTAAACACACTTCCTTTGGCCATATGTATTGAACATTACATGTAATGGCTGCTCTACAATATATGTCTACTGGATATATGCAGTAAAGACAAATACAGGGCAGTAAGTAGAAGTCTACATAAACTTCTTTGGTTTACCCTTGAAATACAAAACCACTTAGAACATTGCTTAGTTTTTGGAGTAAATATGAGATGAAAAGCAGTGGGTCAGTAGACTGGCAGCCGATAACAATGCCAGTTTATTGTAAGACTCAGTTTTTGCCTGAGGTCATCTAATTACATGTATTGTAACCGCAATGAGATGTAACAAGAGGACAATTAAAGCTTCCATTTTGAGGAGGTAAAAAAGCCTAAGTCCAATGTGAATTAAAGGGGATTACAGCTGTACAGCCATCTGGGGTAAAATCAGAAAGAATTCCTGATCTGTGGGACATTTAAACATTAATGTCTTTAGTGGTAGCCACCTTAACTGCTGCTGTCCCCAATGCAATGGGTACCAAGCTGTGTCAGGAGAAAAGCTGGCTGCCCACTGTTGCCCAGAGCAAGCTGGGAAGACTTAGAAGCACGAGTCCTCACTCTGCTCTACTGCACTTGCTACAGTGCTGTTGAGATGACCCACATGCTACGGTGCAGCTGAGATGACCCATTTCTTATGGCATGGAACTAATCTGTGAACAGTCAGGAAAGCACAAGAGAAGGGAACTGGAGAAAGCAAGCAGTGGATTCCTTTCGGTCAAACTATTGCTGTGTCAGAGTTTGTCCCTCCAGACTGTTTCCCAGTTCCACAAATACCTTTGAATTAAAGAAGTCAGGAAAAGTGAAATGACTGTGTCCTGCTTTTAATGCTGTTTTTCTCTTTCTGAATGCCATTATCACTTTCTCTGGTCACTTTTTTGATTCCTCAAATTTCATCCCCTTGACTAAGAAAGTAAGTACTTAAGATTTACTGGTTCTTTTCAATCATTCAGTAACAGAGAGAGGAATCTGCCCTCCTGACTTGAACTCAGGAAAGCTTGAGTTTAGGACTTCCTAGCGTACATCCAAATGTAGTCAAGGAAGCATTTGAACTCATAGGGATCTCCACTTACTCTAAAACATGGCTCAGGGAGGAAACAATTGCTGCAAAGCAATGTAAGGCTTGTTCTCTACACCTCAGTTCCGCTATTTTCCAGCAACCATGGTTGGGGACCTGAGTATTTATATATTTCCATGTCCTGGTTTGAGAGAGAACAGAATTAATTCTGTTCAGTGATTTCACTTTTCAGCTCAGTTCTTCTAACTCACTGCACTGTCTGAAGTTAG
>JAAGNO010023282.1:12142-28945 GCA_033439905.1 Ceryle rudis | reverse complement strand
TGCAGACCAAGGCCACTGCTGGATCTTGTGTACCACATTGGGCGTGAAAGTGAAAGGTTGCACCTTCAGGGAGGAGCGGACAGGACAGGTGATCCTAAACTGACCAAGGGATTCCATCCCATAGATGTCATATTCAGTATAAAACTAAGGGATCTGGAGGCTCGGTGGTTCTTCTCCCCTCTTGGACTGCTTTGCCGGCTTTGCTTGGCTTGGTTCAGATCCTTTCTCGGTTCCTTCCTCAGAGCATCCAAGGAGGGCTCTGTCCATTCTGCCTTTGATCCCAGTCGGTGTGTTCCTGAATCCAGTAGCAGAATCCAGCCCCTGAACAGAGCTCCCGTCTGCTGCTGGGTCCAGTCTGGGACTCCCCCAATGCCTGCTCCACAGCATCAGTGGTGGGGTTGGATTCGATACTGGTTTTGTATATATTTGTATATATTATTATTATTTTCATTTTCATTAAAGCTGTTCTAGTTTCCTTTTCTAATCACTAAGTTTCTCTCCCTTATTCCCTTTCTCTTCCCCTCTGAGGAGGGAGAGGGGTTAACAGAGAGCATCTGTTACAGGTCTAAGGGGCCACACAGACCCTAAACCATGCCATCCCACTATGAAGAAAATGAAAATACAGCCAGTGCATTGATACCTATTTTATTTTTGTTTGTAACAAGACTAAAGAATTTAATTCTTCATGCTGTAGGGAGTAATCACCAGAAATGCTCTGAAAGGGTTGAGTACTGAGTGGGTATGCATATTAATTCTCCAAGTCCTTTATTTAGCCTTTCCAGATCAGATTCTACTTCCTTATATCTGCCCAGGGTCTTGCAAAACACACTATAACTCTTCCCACATGCTGCCATGTTTTGCTCCATATCAGCTTTCCACCAAAGCTGGTTTATACCTTTCACCTTTTCTACACACATCATCCATTCCCATACATCTCATCAGTTATCAACATTTTTATTTAAGGAAGACCTACCTCAGGTGTGTATCTACACTCTCTTTAAAACATCACCTTAAAAAAAAAAAAAAAACTACAGAAAAGATTCCTACAGAACCTTACTTTGCTGTCCTACATATATTTTATTATGTATTCCATATAGTGCCATGTAAACATGTATTTTTCTGATGTAGCTTCAGAGCTGAATATCTCAGGAATAAAAACACTTTCATTGAGATAGGGGTGGTGTATATAAGCACTCAACTGGAGTACTGTGCACAGCTGTGCATATCATGCATTAGGAAACACGGAGATCATCTGGAGAAAGTCTAGGGAAAGCAAGAGGTGAAGTTATGAGAAAAACAGGAAAATGGGATTTATCAGTCTAGAAAATGGGGGATGTGAGAAGTGTTTCAATATTCAAAGCATCATTGCAAAATAACCTAAATGAATTAATACCCCATGTGACAGAAGACTGGGGAAAAGTTTATGCTACAGTATGAGAGATTTAAGATGACTTTTAGGCTGTCCAGGGAAGTGGTTGAATCACCATCCCTGGATGTATTTAAAAGCTGTCTAGACATGGTGCTCAGGGATGTGGTGTAGTAGTGGCCCTGGTAGAGTTAGACCATGGTTGGACTTGATGATCTTAAAGGTCTTTTCTGACCATAGCGATTCTGTGATTCTGTGAAAAACTTTGTAATGGTTAATAGTAGTTAAACACGGGAATATTCACTGGGGAGGGAGTGGAGTACTCAGCTGAAGTAATAGGGGATAAATCCACTTCCTTTACAGATGTCTCGACATAAGATTATTAAAAGTTTAAATGCATTTCTCTAGAACATCCTTCTCTTGCCACTCAGGAAGGCAACTGGCTGTAGATGGCAACATCCTAGGGAGAAACAGGAGCACATCTTCAGCAGAGTGAAATGTTGGTATTGCAGTCTGCTTCACTGCCACACATGAGGCTGTCTTTCCATTTACTGGTTGATAAAAATTTGGTGCAACAAAACTATAGACCCTTCATTCTCTCTTGTTGTTGGAAAAACAATCATTCTAGTATTCAGGTGGCAAGTAACTTGTTCATCTGGTTAGTAAACCCTGCTAATTACGCTGTGGTTTTGAAGTCTTGAAACCATAAATTCACACTGCTATGCTTGAGACACCACAACAGAGGCTTGAGGAAATTAAAACAAAAATGAAAAGCAAGCTTTTGCTTTATAAATCACATGCAAAATCATCAGAGCCTTCAGAAGTCTTCTTGGGTTTTCAGAGAAGTTATCTCAAATTAGATCTTTATCTTCAGGAGTTTTATAAAAATTGAAATAAGAAAAAAAATTAATGTAATAAACAATCTGGCAGAGTACCCAAGATTTATACTATCTGAATGCTCTCCTTGGTTGCAAACCACCTGTGTTAACTTCATAGAATTCTGATATGCTATAGTCTTTTTATTCATTGAAAAAAAATCCTTTAGCTTAAGCAACACATTAGGTTACCAGGGTCACCTGGAGGCAAGAACATTCAGCATTTCTAGACTAGATATCTCAGAGTAGCAAAACGCATCGGAGCCAATCCTGCTACAGTGGAAAAGCAGGGTGGGGGCATTCTGGTCAATGAGTGAAGGTCCTGGGGAAAGCTTCATTGCATACAAGCTTTATGAGACACGGAAGAAATAAATTTCAAACAGTAAATGGCAAACTAAACATAAGATTACATATAGGGCCTCGTACATAACTACATTTGTGACTTTATATTTATATTATAAAAATACAATTATTGCTAAATTGTGTCCATCTTCGTTACTATACAAATTTGAGTGAATAATTTCTTATTCTCACAGATGGTTAGGTTCTACGCAGACACATTTCTATTGTAGCAAAACCTGCTATTTTACTTTCCATCAATGGTAAGGATTATCAATGTTTGCACATCCTTTTTTTTCTGGAAAATTAGCTGGAAGTGGCAGACATACACATTTTGACACTGACCAAAATCTGCTTAAGCTTAGCAAAGCATCTCTGTTGTACAGAAAAGAATATACATTTACATATTAGGACAAGAGCAACGTGGAAAAATCCATTTGCATTTTACAAGAATGGTGAGTACTATTTAGGAAAAGGGGGGAATTTGAGTCTGCTCTGTATTTTTGTCTTTATGGCAACTGCGCTGTATGGGTAGTTTTCCCAAACATAAAACAAATGGAGTTTATAGTGGAATAGGGTACTCAGAGTGTGAAAGAACATTAGATTCTTGCTCTCTATTTCACTTTTTAAAAAACGTAAAGTTTAAAACAAAGAGGTCCTACCTGAATTTCAAATTCGAAGCAAATAGGACGTAAGAGTTATCTGTGGGTGAAGATTGACTAATTCTGTGAATAAGAGTTAAATTCTCTTCTGCTCAGAAGTAGGTATATTCTTCCTGACATTCTCTAGCCATCTCACTGGTCCCTGCTATGCTCTGACTTACATTCAGTATAATTAATGGAGCAATCTATATCTCCGTTTTTATTTGGACATCTTGTATCCAAATGAAAGATTTCAAAGCATCTGTGTCAGCACAGCAGTAATCAGATTGCTTGATTGCTCTGTATCGTGAGTAGGCAACACATCACAGGAATAAATAGGAACAGTCACACACAGGTGTAATCTGCTAGTCAGGGAACAGCTATAGTAACAGGCCTATGTGAAATATACACTGTTCAATTTTCTGCTTCCAGGAACCCAGTTAGTTCAGTATACTTAGATGCTCAGCATCTCTGTCAGTCAAGCTACCATCTGCTCCCACTCACTGTAACCCATCCCAGGTTGCCTATGTACTACCACCTATCTTCAAGTCCCTTCTACTTCAGTGAGTTTGAGACAACCTCTGACTCTTTCCTTCCTGCTTTCATCATGTCCCAAGTCCACATTATGCAGGTTGAGAAGTGCTGGCCTGTTATAAGGTTATGACTACATTCTACTTAAAACACAGATGCAGGTTTGCTTCAAGCTGGTAGGAAGCAAGCCAGTTTGGATGCAGAAGCCATGTGACTGCATTATCAGCACAATGCTGAGCTTGATGCAATAACCCTGATGAAGAAATGGAATATATTAGCTGAGCTTCAGACAGTGCAGAGCACAAGCAAAGCAAGCTTACATCTGTCTGCAGTCTGTCAGGAAGCTCCATACTGTGCCTGAATCGTGTAATTCCCCCCTTGTTCTTATCAGCCCACACGCAAACTGAAGAAGGGGCAGAAACCTATTCTGTTTGCTTCCTACCAATGAATTGCTGATACCGGCCTTCTGTCAGGGATGGCACACCTGCAGGGAGGGGGTTCAGCTCTCCTCTGCTGTGCTGCCATTTCTGTCACAGGTACCAGGTCTACATTTGCTATAAACCCTTTGTACTCCACATCTACTTTTACATTTGTTCATCTTACCAGCAAGAGATTATTTTCTGCACTGCTACCTGTTTCCACCCACTCAGAATCAGCTTGCAGAGCCCAGAGACATCTATTACAGGGAAAAAATTTGCAATTCTCTTTCCATTTTTGGTCTGTCCAAAAGTACAAGAGCTCTGATAATCTAAGACTTGAAAAAGTACTGCTTACTTTCAGTGGTCTAGCATCACTTGGAATGAAACCCACAGTTAGCCATTTTGAGGCAGATAAACATCATTAGGCAATAAAGAGACTTTATTAATCCTTAGGACCATATAGCCCTGCTAGATTTTACATGCAGACCAAGGTCCATTTTCAATGTCACATCTCTTAAACATAAAGGCTTCACATTCTTTTATGAGGCCAGCTACCAAATGCTCTGGATACTAAGGGCCCTTCTTTAATAAAATTTTGAGGACCTCTGGCTTAAAGTTCTCTGTCCACAGGCATTTTCTCCTGCCCCCCCCTCAAGAATTCCTGATATATAAAATGTCTTCTTCAAGGAGACACACACCTGCTGCCTGCAGCAATGTGGATCAGCTCCCTGAAGTGGCTGCCTAAGGCTCAGGTTGTAGCCCTGATCGTAAGACAGCCTTGATCTCTTTTTGCACATTGTTCTCCAACATGTCTATAAATTCCTCTCTCAAATCACAGAATGCTTGCTGGAGAGATACTCACCAGCCAAGCTGTTTTCTTCTGTATGAAGCGAGGGTGTTATTCAACAAAAAATGTCTAGCTTCTCAGTGGGGTAATAGAGATTGCTAACTCCTAAGTGGCATCCAAATTCAATGAAATTAAGAAATTGAGAAGATGCGAACAAGTTTCCAAGAACAAGTTCCCATTGCAAAATCTAACATACAGGTTTCCACCCTTTGCCATGCTCCCAGAAATATACAGTGACAGTTGGTCCAGGCTACAGCAAACCGCCAGACTGTCTCCAGGCTAAAGGAGAGTTCAACAGGACCAGCATGCCCATGGCTCAGCAGTACTCAGTTCTCTTCTGTGAATCCTGACCTCATTTATCCCTGCTGAGGCCCTCTCACTACTTTTTTTTTTTTCCCCCAATAAAATTGCTGTTCTCAGAGACTTCTCTCATCTGGACATGTTGTTGTTTTTTTGCTGCAACTCCCTCAGCACTCCCTGACCATGCTTGGTCAAACTTGCTCACTGTGGGTCACACTCAACCACTAGTGGCACTAAAGTAGCCATCTCTCTGAGTCACACACATACTGCTCTCCTACTGCACAGCTACCCAGCCCTGCTGTCAGAGAGGTCAGGGAGCAGTGAGGAGGTGCACTGCACCACGCCCACCTGCAGCTCCAGTAATAGGAATTTCCACCTTTTCCCCTCTGGTTTCCAGCTTTCTTCTGACTACCTCCCTTGTCACACACAGACTCTCTGAATCAAAAAAAATCTCCATTTTCCTGGGCTCAGAAGGAGTAGTCGCTGCTCTGCCAGTCACAGCTGCACCCAGGGGACAATTTCTGTGGCTTCTCATCTACTCACAGTGATCTCAGCTACAGCGACCCCTGAGCTGCCATGCCTTGGGAGGCTATTTCACACCCATGCCATGGGTCCCTGTTTCTGCTTTACAACTCACCTTTCAGCCATCCAGTTTTCTTTGAGGCTTTCTACTACAGGTTACAAGGGCTTCTTGCCAGATGCCCGCTCATTTACAAGTAATGGGTTAGCCTTCACCTGCCTTACTCACTGTTAACCCTCCCTGACTCAGACTCCAGTTCAGGGAGTTCAACCCTGTTATGCTCCGGTGACATTTTAATTTAAATTATCTAATTTTGAGTGGAATGACCTACTTTTAAGTTAGACAGAAAGAGAGGTGGAACTAAGGTTCTTCCCTGCAAAAAGGTCAACTTTGATAAACTAGGAGATAAAGACTGTTCAGCTGAGGATCTCTAAGACTTGCATCCTCACGATGCTCTGTGGTTTTTAAAGATGAAAACTTACATAGACATATTTTTCTCAATAAAAGAAAAAAAAAAAAAAAAAGCCACCAAAAAGTGATATAGACTTCAGCAGATGAACAGGCATATTGAAAAGGATATTAGGACCAGGCAGGAAGACACAGGGGACAGACAGACATGATCACTAGAGAAAGATGTTTCTCAACATCAGTGGCAGAGTTGAGAAGACAGACCTGTCAGAAGCAAGCTGATTTAGTCCACACTAAATCTGAGCTGTGATTAAATCATCGTCTCAGCAATATCTTGTAAAAATGAGTCCTATGTGACAGTTACACGTTTACCCTTTAGTTTCACAATTCAGTATTTTTAAATATCTTTTGTTGCTATTAGTTTGAGCACCCCTAACATTAAATCACTGCTGCTCTGGCATTCAGTGCAGAACTGCCTTGTGAAATGTCTCACCCGGTAATTGCTTTCGCTGCCCTTTCTTCCCAAAGACAGCATTACTCTTTTCCTCACAGGTTTACAAAACTGCCAGCAGCTCTCATAGTTGTCTCCCAACCACACATTTCAGTGACCTCATCTCTGTAGGCCACAGTCTCCCTCACACTTGACATCAACTCAGATTGACAAATCCACTCCCCAAAGCACAGCTCATTATATTCCTCTATTGCCAGAAAGCTCCAGTATGTCCCAGTGAATCCCAAGTCAAACACAGAACAAACCTAGATCTTTGCAAACAGATATGCTCTTTGTTGCTGTAGGTGTCTGTGTGCATCTTCAGTTCGAGTATGGATATCCTTGGGTTGTACTTGTGCAGCAGCAGCATTTTGTCTCAGGCATCATTTCATGGTCACAGAGAGAGATGGAATTTTTTGAGTGATAAAAAGAGTAAGTTTGGTCCTATCTCCACAGTGTTCCACCCAGTTGCTTTAGTACAACTGGTGATCAAAATGCTCTCGCAGTCACCAAGCTGCATTTTCAGTAGGTTGAAGCTAAACTCAAGATAAAGAAGCTGCAATGGGATAAAAATAAGGTCCTTTCATGAAAAATAAATGGTTAAAAGATAGGACACAAATGATAAAAGCCAGTTTTCTCAGTAGAGGAAGATCACCAGTGGAATCCCACAGGAATATGTTCTGATTGATCTAGTCCTAAGTGACCTGGAAAGGGGGATGAGACAAAGTAACCAAGTTTGCTGACAATACTAAGTTATTCTGAGAAATAAATTTAGAAGCAAATCCTAAGAGCTGCAGAGGGATGTCATAATAGAGAATGGCTTGGAAACAAAAAGGCAGCTGAATTCAATATTGATAAATGTAAAGTAATGCACATGGGAGAAAAAAGCCCAACTATACACATGCAAAGATAGGCTCCAAAATAGCTGTTACTGCTGCGGAAAGCAATCTTGAGGTTATTATAGAGAGGTCTATGAAAATGTCAGCTCAGTGCTCAGTACCATTTAAAAAAGTAAAACAAATGTTAGGAAGAAATCATAGAGTCATAGAATCATTAAGATTGGAAAAGACCTCCGAGATCATCAAGTCCAACCTTCAACCCAACAACTCCATGACTACTAGACCATGTCCCGAAATGCCTCATCTACATGTTTCTTGAACACCTCCAGGGATGGTGACTCCACCACTTCCCCAGGAAGCCTGTTCCAATGCTTAAGTACTCTTCCAGTAAAGAAATGCTTTCTAATACCTAATCTGAACTTTCCCCTCATACAACTTGTGGCCATTTCCTCTTGTCTTGTTGTTAGTTACCAGGGAGAAGAGGTCAACACCAGCCTCACTGTGACCTTCTTTCGGGTAGCTGCAGAGTGCAGTAAGGTCTCCTCTCTTCTTCAGGCTAAACAATCCCAGGTCCCTTGGCCTCTCCCCGTAAGACATGTTCTCCAATCCCCTCACCAGCTTCATTGTCCTCTCTGTATCCGCTCCAGTACCTCAGTGTCTTTCTTGTACTGTGGTGACGAAAACACAGTACTTGAGGTGCAGTCTCACCAGTGCTGTGTAGAGGGGCACAATCACTTCCTTCCTCCTCCTGGGCATGCTATTTCTGACACAAGCCAGGATGCCACTGACCTTCTTGGCCACCTGGGCACATAGATGGCTCATGTTCAGCTGATTTTCAACTCACACACTCAGGTCCTTTTCTGCCAGGCAGTTTTCCAGCCACTCTTCCCCAAGCCTGTAGCGTTGTTGTGGCCAAAGTGCAGTATCCAGCATTTGGTCTTATTAAAACTCATACAGTTGACCTTAGCCCATTGAGCCAACCTGTCCAGATCCCTCTGCAGAGCCTTCCCACCCTCAAGCAGACCAACACTCCCACTTAATTTTGTGTCATCTGCAAACCTACTGAGGGCGCATTCGGTCCCCTCGTCCAAATCACTGACAAAGTTGTTAAACAGGACTGGCCCCAGTACTGAGCCCTGGGGGACATCACTTGCGATCAGTCACCAACTGGACTTAACTCCATTTACCACAAGTGTTTGGGCTCAGCCATCCAGTCAGTTTTTAACCTATTCGTTACTGCCCAGTGCTGATAAGCTGTAGTGGGACCTGTGACAAAAGTTCATAGAATCACAGAATTTTTTGGGTTGGAAGGAACCTTTAAAGGCCATCTAGTCCAACTGCCCTGCAGTGAGCAGGGACATCTTTAAGTTCTGGTGTTTTAAGGTTGTCCTATTAAGGGATCAGAGTCAGCCCAAAGATCACTCTTTCCTCCTCAGAAGTGAGGCAAACTTAGTTCTGATGTCTATTTTATGCTGCAATAAAATATAGTTTGGTCTAAGTCAGAAGGGAGGTGTAAGCTGTGTGACTTGGATTAATTTGGCATTCAGTGGGTGTGCGAATGATGACAAACCCACCAATGGAACAGATGGTCTGGGCAGCAGAAAAAATAACCAGATAGCTATAAAATAAAGCAAGCTCCTTTCAGGCAATTTCTGATCTTAATTTCACCAGGATAAACACAAAACATTTCTATTGAAGGGATTGAGCTATTTGCCTCTTTCACTTGAGGTGTATCTTAGTTTTTTTCTTAATTTGGCCTCTTCCTGAACTCTACTTGCTGGAAGTTCATATCCTTCCACCATGCTGAATTTGGCTTTATGTTATTAACTCTTTTGTTGAATCTCTTATACGGTGTCTATATAGCAGCATTTAGACTGATCTCCAGAAAAGTGAAATCGATTTTACATACACCTCCCCTCAGCCCTGTGCATCGTTGGGTGGCAGCTGGGGTGAAGAGGTCCCAAGGTCAATGGGGCAGGAGTGATACTCATGTCCCTGCAGTCATTTCTAAGCCCCACGGGTAAGCAAAACACACTGAAACCTCTTTCACTTGAGCTAAGTGACTCCTGAAGTTATTAAAAGCCAGCTAAGGTGTCAGTCCTTAAATAAAACCACAACGCTAGATTGCGGTAAAAATATGACCCACAGATGTATCCACTGTCCCTCCTTTTCTTTTCTTGCCCTTTCCACGGACCCTATGTGGTTCTTTGTGCTGTGGCTGCTTTGGTGTCAGAGGCAGTGACAGGGGGCAAGAGCAGTATTAGCGAAGGAATTTATCATATAGGTCCCAAAGCAAAAAAACTTCTTACATGCCTTAAAGTGACAGCAAGATAAATAACAACAGTAGAATAAGCAAAAGTATTCAGATTTTAAACATTATACTCAAATGGTGAGCTCGGTGACAGGGCCTTATCCTGGAATAATATTTTCTACATTGTAGAATGCATTTTTCTTTATAAGTTTGTAATTCGATAAACACAGTTTCTGTTATCAAAAGCATGAATGTTTGTCAATCCAACTTTAAGTAATAAGAGGTTGATTTGGTTTCAGGAAAAAAAGAATGACTCATCCAGCTGCACATAAACCCCCTGCATTCTTGCAAATTTATCCTGTATATCTGTATACTTAAGCCTAAGATATGATGAAGCTATATTGTTTCCAAGTAGAAACCGTATCCAGATCTCTGTGTGGGTGGATAGGCAGTGGGTGGATATGATAAAAAGCTCTATGATGTATTGTACATATCCCTCTGTTGTTTTCAAATATGGTTCTGAATTATTAATACCTAAAAATGGAATTGTCCAGGTCTGCCCTTATGCATCATTGTTTACTTCAATAAACCTAAATTTAGCAGGAAATGCTGAATATTTAATTTTGCAGCAGAAGTAAAGAAGACTCCCAACCATTCTGGAAAGTCCCCGTTTCAGAGATGGCAACAGTCTTAGAGTGAAGTGCTTAATTTTATTTTTATTGCTGTTATTTGCTGTTGTAGTCTTCTGATTCATGACTCAGACACTTGATATACTGTGATAAACTCACTTTCACAAACCAGAAGGAGAAGAAAACAGAGGGGTCTCTGATTTCAACCTTCATATTGAGGGCATCATTTACCAAGCAGATGTGAACAAATACCCACAGACTAATTTAACTTTGGCTTACCTTTTCCTTTGGGACCCACAAGTGGAATATGCTGAGTCTTCTGCTCATCATTTCCTTGGCTGTTTTTTGCAAACAAGACCTCAGTGCCTGCCCCATGTGTGCTCTTCCCTTTGGGTGCTGCTTAGAAGTAAAGCCATGTGCCTGTCCATGTAACAGGCCCTGGGCATTTTTGCCTAGCACCCTGGATGGTGGTAGGAGGCACACCTGCCTGTGCTGGGGAGGCACCCTCAGAGCTGGCCACAAAGTGCCCGAGGTAGTCTGTAGAGCAGGAACTATCCAGATTGTGATGGCAGGTACTGGCAGGAGATGCACTGACAGTTATGATGTTGATCTCCTTCCGTTTTTGTCTGTAATTCTTATGCAGGTTTTTTTTTCTTTGTTTCGGCACTGGCACATGTCTACTGCCTCTCCATCCTTGACTTTGATCTTAACATGAGCTTTGCAGCTATGAAAAGTCTGTGGTTAAGGCATAATTGGGATGTTTCCTTACTACAGATCTCCAGGAAGTCCATGGCCTCTTCAAAAATCCAAGTGGGATTCATAACACTCAAGAAAAACGTACAAACAAGGCACATCTTGCCATGGGCCAGAATGTAAATGTACAGATGTACGCCTTGGGGCTGTGCTGGGGCCAATTAGATTTGTTAAAATAACAGAAGTGTCCTGGAAGAGTTGCTAAGCACCTCCAGCAAGCTCTGCTCTTCCCTGCTCCACGGCAGCCCTGCCCATCCCTAACACAGGGGTGTTCTGGGCGAGTTGGAGGCTGAGCAGCCCCTGTCTGTCACCACATGCACCCCTTAAAGCATCAGGATTCCTTGCCACCTGCTCACACAGGAACCAGTGCTGTGCCTGCTCTTTCAGTGCATGCAGCCCACACCCCCCTCCACATACTCAGGGCCTCTCCCCCTGTACACACACACAGCTGGTGGGGACAATGCCACCTGATCCCACACAATCATGGGTACCCATTTAAATAAAACATGAAGCAGAAGCCAGCTTCAGGCCCCAGCATGCCATTGCCCAGTCTGGAATACTGAATAAAGTCTGTATTTTGGGGGTCTGAGGAGATCATCCCTATGTATGAAAAGTCTTCACCTCTCATCTGCTCCCTATTCTGTATATACCATCATTTACCACACTGACTTTAGCCCTTCTGTATTCACTACCACACAGCTTTTCTTCACTAGCAATGGACAGGTAGAAACAGAGAAAACAGGACATTTATTAGCCTGGTTTAACAAATTGCCCAAGTCATTGCACAAGTCATCTGGCTCGCTCCAGCTGCAACCTCCCCTTCCCAAAAGCTGTCAGCTATGGGGCAGCACACAGCTTGGCCACACGCTTGTGTGGGGCTTGTGAGCACTACCTTGGGAAGGTAGTCTCAGGAAAAGGATTCTCAGGATAGATAATCAGATACAAAGGCATGCTGCATGTTTCTTGCACCCCAGACTGTATCTTAATTCCTACCAACACTGAGTATCTAGGCAATTGTGAAACTTCCCCATTCTAGCAGAGCTTTCTGCATATCATTTCCCTCTAGAACTTCAGAGATGTACAGACGCTACCTTCCGATTTTTCTGCACTTGTCCAAAACACAGTATACAAAATGGCCCACCTAAAAGTAAAAATATTTCTAAAGCATGTTTCTTAAGCATAAAGGAAAAAAACCCCTACCTGTTGATTATTTCTCATTACACTTACACCCACTATATATGTCCTTCCAGTGTAATGCAAATTATGAATTCTGTAATTTCACACTTCTGTTTGTAGATAATTATTAGCAATTTCAACATTATAGTTAGTGCACACAGTCTGGGTCAAACCTGCAGCTTCAGCTCCAGTGGAGATATAAGTGTTACATGTACATATTGTATCACAGAATGAAATGCACATAATATACGTTCCGATGGGACCGGGTTGAAAGCAGTGCCCAAGTCATGAGTTATGAAAAGGTCTCTGAGTGTGATCACAAAACTAGAGATTGACGAAGAAGAAAGCTGGAAATTAATAGTTATTAATATCAGAAGATGCAGGGACTACTATATGATTTGGAAGGCACTTTCTAGCATCTGTTCAATCTTTCTCTGTGAAAAGAAGGGGAACAGGGAGTGCTTGCTAACCTGATAACAAGGCATATTATTGTGACGAATAACTGTGAAGCAACAATAAATGAAACTTGTTTAAATTATTTTTCTGAGCCCACTGAGGAATGAGCAGTCACAGGGGCAATACAGGGTATGGTAAAGAAAGTTTGGAGCAGTACATTGCAATTACAGACCACACAACTATTAGTTAAAATAAAAGACTTTAAAGTCTAAGTCTAAAGACTTAGAGATGTTGCACTAGGTGCTGCATGAGTGCTGGTAGAGCAGGTAAGTCGCCTAGTCTACAGATAGTTTGGATGCTCAGCACTCATTTATAACGCGTAGTTCTGGTCTCATACAGGTTATTTACAATGTATGAGGGCAGACAGGAAACAAATCTTTTGAAATATCACAGTAATGTTTTCTCACTCTCAAGTAGCTTACACCTCAAATGCAAACCTGCCTTGTTCTTTAGGAATTCATTCAACTGATACTGAAGTCAAAAGTCAGCTTTATGAATGGAGCTACCTGATAACTTTCTGATCACTGGCAGCATTCCAGCTGATGATGGTTACCAAGGGCCTAGACTTTGGAACAATAATTCTGTGGGGTTTTATTACGCTTTAAAAGCGGGTGGGAGGGATAGCATAGTTTCTCATGCATTTGTGTAAGACATAAACACTGCAGTTAACGGCTGTATTCCTGAGAAATAAAGCCCACTTGTTAATATAATTTTCAGAACAGAGCCTGAGGATAAAGAATGAACTCTTTTAGCCACCAAGAACCACCTTAAATATTACCATCCTCCACCTTTCAAAAAAGACATCCCTCTTGAGCACTGCCTTCTCTGAGAAAAAAAAAAAAGTACATTTACATAGATTTATGCAAGCAAATATAAATATGTTTGGTTTATATACACATTAGAAACAAAACAAAACAAAAAGACCCTATTAAAAGAAAAACAAAACCCTATTAAAAAAAGCCACATTACTCCAAATGCACAATTTTCCCCCAGAGAGTTATGAGGCTGAGCTGTTAGTGGCAAATAGCAGATCCATCACTTCAGGCTTGTGCTTGATTGCTGCTATGAAGAAAGTAAAATGAAAGGCCACATCAAACATAATGCAGCACTCACTCTCTGTGTGCCAGAACCACTGGCTGTGAAGAAGAGGACACTCTCATAAGAACTAGGAGGCTGGTACAACTCTGAGCTAAACTTCCAGGCTGTCTGCAGGCTTCAGGTAACCATGCTTTGGGGTAACGATTATGAGGTGCTTAACCCTGTCCCAAACATGTAGGTTTTTGGCAGCACACAGACTGAGGAGGAAGCAAGAGGACCGCAGGATTTTACCCACCAGTACAGAATCCACTTATTTCCTTCATCTTTAGAGTACAGAAGGGCAGCTTTGCTCAGTGTCTCTAATCAGGTCCTGTACCTGCTCTTCTCCCAGCAAGAACCTGATTGCTTTGAAATTTCACATTCACATCCAACCTTCAAACCCAGCTCTACTTTAACTCATGCCAACACAGTTGTGCTGTGCAGACAACCGTAATGCTGCCCCAGCCCTTAGAATGTTTTGGCTGCCTGGAGGACTGCGTGGCTTTGTGTGGAGGTAGAGCTAGGTGGCATCTGGGGGACACTGTGCAAGCTTCCATGTAAAAGATTGCTAGTGGGGCTCTGCATGCTTTTAGGGGACTGTGAAGTGCAGGGTAAGGGGCAGGGCTGGGGTAACCTGTGTGGTGCAAATGGGTCTGCGCAAAAAAAGTGAAATTGCAGCGCAAACACTGAAGACCTTGCAAGCTGGTTCAGCCCCTTTTCTTCAGCTTGACTGAGCTGAGGATGGTCAGGCTTAACTGAAGTCTTTTCAAGCACCTCATCACACCATGGCAAGCCTGACCCACATTCAATTCAGGAGAAGGGATGCAGAAAACTCTGGTCTCAATCTATAGTGTCTGTTAAGAAGATTGTATATTCCCCTCTCTCCAGAGCAGACCAAGATAAAAGTGCCATGTAGTCCTGCCCCAAATAATCACAAGGTTTATTTCAGTGGAAGGTATCACAAATTTTCAAATAAAATTACTAAGTTCTTATCCCATTATTTTAATGGGATCAAAGTTCAGAAAGGTGCAGGAACTTTTCTTAGCTAAACAAGAAGTTGTGCGATGCCCCTGGAACTTTGGTGGGGAACAAGGCAAAAACCCAGCCTTTTCAGGGCATCGGTGAGTATGTTAATGTTCTACTTACTCCCTTACCTACCACTGTACTGTATAATAAAGGCTCTACATTCAGAAAGTCTTTCTCCTCTCTTTACATAACCAGAATAAATAAAATCAGTTTAAAAAAATCTTAAATAGAATTAAACCCAGGTTGCATTTGCTGGGGGAAAGGTATGGGCTTGAAAGGGGGAGCAGAGGCACAGAAGTATGGTGGTCTAGCTGGGAAAGCTGGTCCCAATGTGCAGGGGAAGGCAGAGGAAAAGGGGCACAATGGCTGTGTTCTGTTTGGGAGAGGTGGCATGTGCCGGGGGAGATAATGGAAGGGCGAGCAAGGTGAAAAGAGAATAAAATGGTTGCGTCCTGCTCTAGAGAGGTGAGGTGTGACATTGCCTGGGCTAGGGAAGGAGAGAAGATACAAAAGGGTTGTGCCCGTTTAAGAGAGAGAGATTGTGCAGCTAGGGAGAGGGAAGAGAGCACAACAATTGTCCAGTGTGCAGACTTGGGGCATTAGGAATGCAAATTTACTTCTAGGACAAATTAAAGCTACATCTTGAAGTGCAGGGCCAACTGATCAGGCTCCACTGACACACTGTCCTGATCTGGAACTGGGATATCCTAGGGTAATAATTGCAACAACTACACTGAGGATTCCTTCGGGATGTGAAAGGTACCTAGGAAAAAGAGAAAAAGTCATACCACTAAACTGTTGAATGTGGAAGATTTTTAAGCAGATGTTTCCTTTATGCTTACTGTCTACTAAGTACAAAATAGTGTAATTGTGAAAAAGAACCAAACCAACACAAACCCCACATTTAAATAAACAAAAAAACCAGCATGCTACTTCTCGAATTCTGAAGGTGAAGGGTAGTGCAGGCATATTTCCAATGACTCTGGGTTTGAAAATAGCACCTGGAATAGCATAGCTGATGGATGTTGAAAAGCCATGAGCTAGATGGGGAACTTCAGGGTGACAGCTGGGCAATCTACTGCAAGGATTTGGCAGCTTTGTTACAGAAGAAAGTTATACTGGGTATTCATGCAGGCTATTGCTAAGCTGTTTAAAGTAATACTCAGATTAATAAATAATTGAAATAGCTTAAAGGAATAGGAGGATAAATTTATTGTAATCGAGTAGCGAATTATGCAAAAATATGGCAGGATCCCAAATTCCACTAAGAAGGAAGTTGTGTAACTAAGTGGTATCTTGATCAAATGCAATGCCAGTCTATGGAGAGGTGTGTTATATTCACCAAACAGCCTACAGATGATGAAGCAGTACTTAAATGTGCAATATATCTGCCATTCCCTTTGCTGTCAGACCACTGGAGAGACAAAGGGCAAATATCCAGAGTCTCACAGGAAGTCATGGAAGACCCAAACATCATGGAGTCAAACACCAGATTTTAGAGAGTCTTTACCTTGAGATGCTATTCCATCTCGGGACATAGAGAATAGCATGTAATACTGTGGAAATGACCCTCAGACTTGAAATTTCAACAACAGCTCATGAAGAGTGAATAAGCAAAGCTGAAATGCCGTATTAACATCACACCTGACAAAAACCAGTAATGTCTTTCCCTCTTAGTTGTGCATACTGTAACTAACCCATGAACTGGCTAATGGCATTATTTTTGAAAATATATTACATTAGTATTTTCCCAAAGGTTGTCCACTCATAAAAATGGTATTTCCACTAAGAAAAGAAGAGTTTTACTGCAGGGGCTGAGAGAATTTTCTACAAAGTATGAAAAATACCTTAATATTTATA
>JAAGNO010023282.1:0-12042 GCA_033439905.1 Ceryle rudis | reverse complement strand
AAAATACCTTAATATTTATATATTATATTTATATATAAAACATACCCTAAAATATCTTAATATTTTCTTCCTGAAAATAGGACCTGAGAAGAGTTGTATAATATAGTTAAATTACTAATTCACGTAAGCATTAAGTTACGTGATTCTCCTGAGCCTCGTCTTGGAAGAATGCACATTTGTGCCTCCTCTGGATTCAAAAAGTTGCTGGCAGAAATGAAAAAGCTAAGGAATGAGAGGAGGGATTTTTTTTTAAACAAAATTAAACAAAGTACATTAGCTTTACTGAGAGCTGTTCAAAGATACCAGAAAACCCTATAGCACATACCTTTATCACTTTATTCTACCTGTCATGTAAACTATCAATCCCACACACTATGCAAACTTTCCATACCATCTGGCAGGAAGTTTACACAGAACCTGAGAAAATTCCTCTGATTCCAGTCTGCATGGACCTAACAGTGTGGTTTGTGAGGCTGATCTAACTACATAATCAATCTGGATATACGATACATTTGGATACTTGTCCCGGGCATAGTGAAACTTTTTGGCCCTTGGAGAAGGCATTCTGGTTGTATTGAGAGAAGGGAGAATGGAAAGCAAAAAGTATACATTCAATAAATATATAAGTATACAAAAATATGAAAGCATACATTCAAGTATTTATTCAGGTATTAGGAACCTGAACCCTTGTAGGCATCTGCAGGGAGCAAAAATTGAAGCCTGGCCCTGCTGGTAAGATCTCTTCTACAAGACTTACTTAGATTATAAGAACAAATAAATTCAGTAGTTTTACTGAAATGAGCTGTATGCATGCTTTATAACCAAGCGATAACAATGATAATGTTCTACAATCAAGTAGCTCTGTAATATCCTATAGCAACACATTGGTAACTCTCCTGGATATGAAGTGTGACTTCCAGTAAGTAATATGAGTTACCAGCCACACACATCTCACTCAGAGAGCTAATTAATTACATTGCTGATATGGTCTTAGGATTAGTCCTTTGGTTTTTCTGTAGCTGCTGGAGATGTAAAAATATGGGCAGGCTTTCAATTCCAAAAGTGCCAAGCAAGCACATATCATAGAATCATTTAGGTTGGAATGACCTTTAAGACCATCGAGTCCAACTGTTAATCCAGTACTGCCAGGCCACCACCAAACCATGTCCCTGAGCACCGCATCTACACAAATACCTCCAGGGATGGTGACTCAACCACTTCCCTGGGCAGCATGTTCCAGTGCTTGACATCCTTTTCGGTGAAAACATTTTTCCAGATGTCCAATATAAACCTCCCCTGGCACACTACACAATAACCTGACCGTGCAGGGAAAGCCTTTTAAAATGGCTTCATGATACAAGTTAAATACACACTCCCTGTGAATTACACTGTTTCTAATCAGTTTACAGATTTCTCATGTAAATAACTTCTGTGCAGTATTAGCAACAAGAAAACCTCCTGAGTGAAAAGTATACTGCATAATGCACATAAACCACATTCATTCACAACCCCTTGAACTGGCTGAAGGACTATTTGATTATGTAGGAATACAGTATCGTGATCAAATATATATATATAAAAGTCTCTATTGTTCAAGTCCAAGTAGTTCCTTTTTCTCTCTCTAAAAGTGTCACAGTTTAAGGTCAGGGCAGCCCACTAGACCTACAACAGATGTTCTCTGTTAACGCCTCTCACTACCCAAAGGGGAAGAGAAAGGGAATAAGGGAGAGAGACTTAGCGTTAGAAAAGGAAACTAGAACGGCTTTAATGAAAATGAAAATAATTATAATACAAATGGAATATATACAAATATATAAAAAAACCCAGTACCAAACCCAACTCCCCCCAGTGGCAATTATGTCACCATCACCACTGATGCTGTGGAGCAGGCACTGGGACAGTCCCAGACTGGGCTCAGTGACAGACAGTAACTATGTTCAGGAGCTGGATTCTGGTACTTGATTCACAGACACACAGATCAAGATAGAAGACAGAACAGACAGAGTCCCCCTTGGATGACAGCCATTGAAGAAGCAAGGAAGAAGCTGAAAAAAGACCTGAGCTGAGCTGGGCTTGACCCTCCTGATCCCTCAGTTTTATGCCAAATATGATGTATATGGGATAGAATCCCTGGCTGGTCAGTTTGGGGTCACCTGCCCCGTCTGCTCCTCCCTGAAGGTGCAACCTTTCACTTTCACGCCCAATGTGGTACACAAGATCCAGCAGTGGCCTTGGTCTGCACACCAATCCTTGGTACTAACTCTAACCATGGGGTGTTATCACTGCCAGCAGCAGACACTGTCTGTGGAAACAGGCTGCTAACTTCAGACAGTGCAGTGAGTTAGAAGAACTGAGCTGAAAAGTGAAATCACTGAACAGAATTAATTCTGTTCTCACTCAAACCAGGACAAAAAGGAAACTCAAGGGACAAACTGGTTTGGTCAAACCATGAACCTACTTGAATCTTCCCCACCTGACATAACTAAGTTTCAGGGGGGGGTTCTTCTGAGCATCTGAAGTATTTTTTCACTATTAGTTTCCAGATCAGTCCAGGTAAGTGCAGAAATACCAATTAGCTGGCTGTTATCACAGTATTTCCAGGTCACATTTGAAGAAAAAAACCCAGTAATTCTTATTTTAAAAGTATTTTTCAATAATATTACTAGCCACTTCTGGAAATTCTTAACATGCAATAGCTCGGATATGTATTCAAACTCTGTGTGCTTATTAAATAATAACACAGTCTGAAGTGCTGGGGAAAATGGGAAACTTAGACTCCCTGAAAGAAAGTCTATATCACATTTAGGACCTTTTTTGGTCAATGCAACCAGTGCATCTTCATTACATGGGTACCCCTGGTAATCTGTATTTGAGCCTAACCAAAATCCAGATATCCACACATTACCATTTATATACTGTGACAGTATTTAAATTATAGGTGACTGACACACAGTGGCTGCAGTTTTTTATGCTGACACCCACTGTTGGTATTTGCTTAGCCAATTTTGTCACCTGTGAGGAAACATATGTGTCCTCTGAGACGCATATGGGAGAACACTGGGAAGAACATTGAAGGATTATCTGCATTCAAGTCATTTTGCCTCAAGCTTCACTACAAAATGTGTGATTTGCAGCCCAATTTAAAGAAAATCCCACTCTCTCATCCGTCTAAGTTAATTTAACAGCCCTCCTGCTTTGAAGTCCAGAAAGATTTTTTTAATGGGGATAGAAGTAAAATGCTTGGGATAAAACTCATCTAACAGCTCAAACTAACAGGCCAGTTATGACACACCTAAACCACCTTTCTCCTACATCAGAAAAGCTCCTACATCACTAAACCATACCACTGATTTTACCTGGAGAAATTTACGTGTGTCACCTACTATGCAACAGTGACAGCAGCTCTAACACGACAGTGGCCAGAAATACAGTGGAACTGCTAGAATTGTACAGTCAAGAGTGCTTGAAAAAAACCCCACAAATGCAAATATAATGATCTAAGGCAAAACCAGTCAGCTTAACACGCAGAAGATGAACTGGATTGTACTAGTGAAAACCAGAGAAGAATATTTTTAATTGCCTCATTTAATTATTCAATGTAATGATCTCAAGCTGTGTTATTAAGATGAATTAATTTTTCTGTTGTAGCTCTTCTTTTGTAGATATCTACTAGCAATTGCAATTTGCAAGTAAGACATGTTGATTTACGAATCTGACCCAAAACTTCCTACAGCCAGAAGTCTTTTCTCAGAGCTGAGAGGGCAAGCTATCTGATATGCTCTGCAAGACAGAGAGAGGATCTACCGATCTTGTTTGTGCACCTTCAGATTAAGAAAAAATGATGTATTCATTTTTTATGCTCACAACAGAAAAATACATCATGTCCCGCTTTGGCAAAATAATGGCTATGCAAACCAATGTGGCAAGGCCATAACCTATCACTTCTATTATTAGAAATTACATGAAGATCTAAGAACAGTCTTTGGATATTTTTGAACATTGATGTTCAGAACTAAAACAATCCCTTACATGCATTTTATTATATTTACACCTAATCCCGGCTGCACTCACTTAAGATAGCAGAAGACTGTGAAAGCAGCAGCTTAGGCTGCTGAATTTAACTGTATATTTTCACTGTTCTAATTGCTTTATAAATTAGATAATTAAGATCTAGTTTAAGATCAAAGCTTTACCCAAGAAATCCCTTTTGAAAAATCATTGGGAGAGCTATCAGCTGTAGCACAATGGGTTAAAATTACCAATAACAGTTGCTATACCAATTTCTACTGTTTAACATCCCCAGGAAAACAAACAAACACACAAACAACAACAACCAAAACCAAAACCAAACAAAACTAGAGAACTAAAGCATTTTGGAAGAAAATAGAAGTAGATTTGAGTTTACAATGAGTTTTGTATTTTGCAGTGAAGGCTAAAAGGAAGCCTTAAAAAAGAACAGAGTGAAGGCAGCTGACATCTTCCACTGCAGAACAAGCTGTCCAGTCAGCTCATTATTTCCACTGCTGCCATTAAGTTAAACATTATCATCATTGCATTTCTGTTTTCCTGTACAATCAATAAAGATGCAGAGTCTACTGCTCTTGCAAGCACTCCTGAAGCTCTGTATTTTCTGAAGAGTTTTGAAACTGCCAAAAAGAAAGTGCTGAAAAATTCAAAACTGTTCATTTAAGAGGAGTATGCTAAATTCAGAGTGCGTGAAGGAAGAATTCCCTATAAAATTGCCCCCAGTGATTAACAATTGGCTGTTTCTTGTCCATTATATGAAAAATCAGGAGGAGTCACTAATGCAAAAATGAGTGTTGGTGGTCACATTCAGTTGATTCACTAATTCAGCAGCATCTGCAGAGCCTGCTATTATTTTGTAACCTGTTACAAAATCTTGACATTATTGATCAACATAACAGCTTCCATTGACTCACTATTCATGAGCTTATTACCCAATTGATTTTTATCAACACACCATGCCACAAAAGAATGCATGGCTGAAATAGCAATGAGTCAATTTTTCAGCTAGATATTTTCCTTCTGGGAAGCAATCCTTTGTAGTTTTATGCATATCAAAGCTTTGTGTATTTCAAAAAACCCCGAGCATAAAGGTTTTAGGCTGTCTGTTATGTACTTTCAGCCAGTACATGAAATAATTTTTCCACATTTTCAATATGCAGGAGGAAATTTTTTTCATTGACTGGTGGACAGAGATTATAGAAATCTTTTCATAGTTAACACCTTGGAGCACAGGTTGTTCTACTCCAGCACAAAGATAGGGAGAGTCAGTGTCTTGAGGTCTATATGCTGACTGTAAAATAACACATAGTATTGGCCCATCTTCATTCTCCCAACCATTCTCCCATTAATGGTGCTGTTTACAAGCTAATTTACTTTTTCTACTCCTACCTTAACCTGGGCTCTGGCTGTTTGTAAATCAGTGGTGATTTATCTCGACAGAACTGGTTGAAATTCCAGTTACAAATCTACTGTTCTCGTATTGCCTTTCCCAGAGAACTATTTTAATGTTGGATTTCTTTTTTATTATTATTTCTTTTTTTTTCTTTTTGTTGTTTGTTGTTGTTTTTGGTTTTGGGTTGGGGTTTTTTTAAGATAAAATCACAACTGTCATTCACCTCTCAGACTGCAGTTTTACAGCCTTTGTGCCCAAAGAAGCAGAAGAAGCAGCTGCCAGTGCTATTGCACTGACCAGAAGGATGCTGAAAGAGCATTTGGTGGATTCCAAGTTGAAAAGAATTGTGATTTTCCAAGATCCACCTAAGAAATATGGTGAGTGGTACTATTCTGTCAGCAATATTAAGATTTCTTTGCTCATCTTTACCCTACTTCTTTTTTCCCTGCTCACCTCCATGTATGATTTCAGTTTTGATGACATGGTTCACCCTAGTAGTGCCTATACCTTAGCAGCAGTGAGCACGACCACTATGTCACCTCTCCTCTCACAGTGAATTTCATCTTATCCTGTGTAATAAACGCAATTAATAAATTCACTTTACAGAAATGTCTCCCCCTTTCTCATCACTATCCATCCTTGTTCTTTACAAGGAGGTTGGTTTATTTTAAAGATTGATCTCAGCACCGGAGCTTTGGTGCTTTTCCATCCGAGTATCTGTGCTCATACCACGTGGTGCCTGGCTAATGCTGTGCAGTCAATTATGCAGTATCTGGGCAGAGAAGCAATCATGGCACATATGAATGTAATGTTAAAGCAATCACCTGATCTCTCTTTCTTAGCCCAATCCTTACTACTGCTGCTAGTGGGAAAAGGTCTCTGAAAATACAATCTCATGCCTTTTTTTTCATTATCTGTCTCCTTCCCTGTTCTAGTAAAATACTTGTTTTATGTTAGGCACAATTACAGTCAGGCATATAGAAAGGAGGAGAGTTTGTTAATATTCCACTTTATCAACTAGTAGACCTCTCATTTTTTGTACACTGATATTTAATATAGCAGTAGAAAGACTAGCATCATTATACACACACATATTGCCAAGACTGGAGCTAGCTATTCTTCTCTTCTTAAAGAGGGGGAGTAAAACTATTTAACATACCTGGACTAAAACCATCTCAAGCTGTAACTGTACCTTTTTAACTTGCATCCCTGTGGGATGTACATATAATCAATATGATATGAAACATTTTCATGATTACCTTTTTCATTTAAGAGTTTGCAAAACGATTCCTCCTGCTGTTTTCGTAACACTGGTACCAAAGCATTACACAATTTTGCTTGAGACAGGAAATATTGAAAAATTACAAACCACAAAAGCTGAGTTATATATACCTCTAATTCCTCTGCTCCCACTGCTAATGTTTACCTCCCTACCCTTGTAATCTCCGCTGAATGCCTCGTCTCTCACTCTCATGGTCAGAAACGTGAATCTTCAAGCTGCAAAGAAAGGGTTATCACTTCAATTAATTCGTGGGCAAATTGGTCAAACTCAGCTGTCAATCAATGGTCCGCATATGAACTGAGTTGTATCCATTACAGGTGTTTACTTGACAAGATTCTCACAAGCGATCTGGAGCAGAGAAAATGTGTTTAATGACAGCATCATGCTGATGACACATTTTCTGCAGATAGTATTTGCATTATGCGTATACTGTTTGCAGAGCATCTGGAAGACATCAAATTAAAAAGAAGATATACTGCTTTTACTGAGCACATATTCCGACAAAAAAAAAGAAAACACGAGTCCATAGGAAAGCCGTTCAGAAGTGGAAGCCTGGATGTAAATTTGCCTTTTCTCCCTGCTCCCTTTCTACCTTCTCCATTTCTTTCCATCCAACCACATTACCTTTCTGCCCTCTGCTTTCTTTATCCCTGTTCTTCTCTTACTTTGAAAAAAATATATCTAAAGGAAGAGAAAAGCAAATGCACGTATCCCTTACTCCCATAGTCTCAGTGATGTATGAATTTTGAATATGAATAGAGATTGAAACTAATCAACAGATGGTTGGAAGCATGAATATTCATGAATTCCAAATCCCTGTATTGCTCTGCCAGGTATTGCTGAGATGTAAAATGTGTGTAATCACCACTTTTGAAAAAGAAAGCTAGCAGTGTCTTTAACTGTCCCGTGTCTTGCAAAGTGCATGTTTTGCACAATAAACTGTAGCACGTGTGTGTATCCTTTGAAAAAGGAAAAAGAACTAAAACCTGACAAACATCTTTATGAATCTCTAATGTCCTCTGCTTGAAAATCAAACCATCCCAAAATTTCACTGTGATGATAGGCAGAAGTAAAATATCTTAAGTACTATTATAAATTAAATATTAATTTTGATATGCAACTCCTCAACCTAAAGAAAATCTAAGGCACTCACAAGGAACCAGTAAAGAAATGTGAAATTAAATATAAATATTTACATTTATGCAGACTTTAATATCTATCACCAATCTATTTTATATAAGTAATAAGCTTCTGCCACCTACTGAAAAAAGCTCAGCATGACTACAAATGTCATCTTTCTCACAAGGCCGAAGAAACAGGATACGCATTCTGAGCCAAGAAAACGAGGCCACAAAAGATCTGCTCCAGCATAAATAAAAAAAAACATCTCTGCGCTTGCATGTTCTTGCTCAAGAGGCTATGCTGAGGGTGGTCTGAATGCTCCCAAGCTTGTGATCCTTATCGCAACTCAGGAAAACACTTAACATCTACTATCAACCAGGCAAAAATGCCACTGGAGCAAACAGTACAGCTACTTCTCTTTAGCCATATCCTTCTTCACCTCTTAAATGCCCACCTGCTTGATGACAAGTGTACTCTCCATGGGGACACCTTTCAACCACAACTGCCTCATTATAAAGCAATTATAAAGTCATAGAATCATATACTAGAAATTATTTAGTTCCAACCCCCCTGCCATGGGCAGGGATACCTTCCAATAGATCAGGTTGCTCAAAGCCCCGGGGATGGGGTATCCACAGCTTCTCTGGGCAACCTGTACAGTGTCTTACCACCCTCACAGTAAAAATGTATTCCTTATATCTAATGTAAATCTACCCTTTGTTGGTTTTAAACCATTACCCCTTGTCCTATAACTACACTCCCCGACAAAGAGTGCCCCCCCATCTTTCCTGTAGGCCCACTTCAAGTACTGGAAGGCTGCTATAAGGTCTTCCCAGAGTCTTCTCTTCCCCAGGCTAAACAACCCCAACTCTCTCAGCCTGTACTCACAGGGAAGGTGCTTCAGTCCCCGATTATCTTCGTGGCCCTAACATTTCTCTCAGTGGTTTCTGCAAGAACAGCCTGCCTCTCCAGAGGTGCTGTCACCATTGCTGCCAAATGACTGATGGCACAAGTAGCATCAGAGGGTACAGCAGACTAGTAGCAGACCAGTGTCACCACTGGCAAATCAGTGTTTCACAGTCAGTACCTGTTATGAACAGATTGGTCACCTCTCCATAATTTTACTAAAAAAAGATAAAAATGTGGCATTTCAGCCTGGTTTTTCAAAGCTAATGAGGATTATATGATCTTACTGTCTAGCTGCTCCATCCTCCTATAACATTTGAATGCATCAACCGGTTTCAACTAATTTTGACAGGAAAATTCTAGAAATGTAGAGAACTCACAGAGCACGTAGACAAAGCAAAGCAATCTTCAATGGCTGCACTGCTGGCGGGCCAACCCACTTCAAAGAATCATTAAATAGACTCCTGTGATGCAGAGAAGGAAGAGGAGGGAAAATCATAATTCAGACTATAAACTGCATGTGTATTTCCCAGGCAACACCTAAGGACCCATGATGGCAGAATATTAAAGCAGATTTGTTTTGGAGGAAATTCTGAGTTATTCTTGGAACATGACCTAAACCAAGCCAAAAATATGAAGTAAAAAGCCATCTTTAAGCCATCCTAATATACCTTGTTTTCCCACCAGTTCAAAACACCCTGCCATAATAACCATTTTTTGTGCTAAACAGCTAATTTTAAGCTATTAAGATTTCTCCAGTAATTCAAGAAACGTATGAATCTCTGATTAAAGGTGTTTTCAAGAATGAAACAAACCTATGTGGAAACAGCACTGCCACCTGACCTCTTATTACACTCCTTTGTATGCAGTGCCAAGTCCATCAGCATCTCTATATATTTATTGGCATGTGTATATTTCTTAATGCGAGTAGATAGCCCTCAACATGGCACTCCAGTGCTTTGAGGCTCCATCCGTCTGATGAAAAAATAATGAGGCAGCTGTTTTGGGGTTGCTGATTTTCAGGGAGGTCATATAGTTATTAATTGGTGTGACAGAATCAGGCTTAATTTTGTGATAAAATTAAAACAAAAGTTTTGACAGTTGTAAACCTGATGAGTTTTGTTTGGAAGCATTTCTCTAAAACTCATTTAGCCTTTACTTCAAAACCTTACATGGGAAATTCTTTGGATGGTTAGGAGCGCATCTGGGATTTTTTGCTAAAACTGAAGAAGTCACAGCTTTGCTCATGACAGTTTTGAATATTGGTGGTTTTTCCTTAATTTCCGAGCAGAAATGCTACACCTGGGATGGAGCCCTCCGCAATTTATTTGTTTGCTTCCTCACGTTCACACAACTACTAGTGGTTTCAGTAGCCACACATCCCAGTTATTTGTAGGTGCTACCTTGCTGCAGGGAGTTCTTCCCAAATACTGGGGAGTCCTTACAGATGAAACCCAGACACGGGCTGGCAATGTGCACTCGCAGCACAGAAGGTCAATCACATCCTGGGCTGCATCAAAAGAACTGTGGCCAGCAGGTCAAAGGAGAAGATTCTGCCTCTTTACTTGGCTCCAGTGAGACCCCACCTGGACTACTGTGTCTATCTCTGGAGTCCTCAGCACAGGAAGGCCATGGACCTGTTGGAGCAGGTCTAGAGGAGGGCCAGAAAAAATGGTCAGAGGGCTGGAAGAGCTTTTCTATGAAAAAAAGGCTGAGAGAATTGGAGTTGTTCAGCCTGGAGAAAAGAAGGCTCTGGGGAGACCTTATTGTGGCCTTTCAAGGGGACCTGTAAGAAAGATGGGGGCGGACTCTTTAGCAGGGCCTGTTGTGACAGGTCAAGGGGTAATGGCATTAAACTACAAAAGGGTAGATTTAGACTAGATGTAACGAGGACATTTTTCACAATGAGGGTGGAACGGGTTGCCCAGAGAGGTGGTCGATGGCCCATCCCTGGAAACATTCAAGGTCAGGCTGGATGGGACACTGAGCACCCTGATCTAGTTGAAGATCTCCCTGCTCACTGCAGAGTGGTTGCACTAGATGACCTTTAAATGTTCCTTCCAACCCAAACCGTTCTGTGATTCTATGACTCTGATTTGTGCCCGGTGGCTTGTGCAAGTGGCAAATGAGGTTTACAGGAGTTTCCCTGACGCGTTTGCCAAGAGAGCAGCGTTTCCTTACAGCACGTTTTCAGAGAAAGCAGCTCCCTTAATGCTCTGGGAAGAGCCGGCGGGGGGCGGACCGGGGCACGCCGCTCGCCCCACCCTTGCCGGGGGGCGCCGCGGCCCGAAAGGAGAGGAGGGGGAGGAAAGAGAGGGGGAGGATAGGGGATACAGGAAAGGGGGGAAGAGAGAGGAGGGAAAAGGGGGGAAGGAAAAAGGGAAAATGGAAATGAAAGGAGGAGGAAAAAAAGGGAAAAGAGACTGGAAAAGGAAAAAGGGGGAAAAGGGAAAAGGAAAAAGAAGGTGGAAAAGGGAAAAGAAAATGGGAAAAGAAACTGGAAAAGGAAAAGGGGGAAAAGGGAAAATAAAATGGAAAAAGAAAAAAAAGGGAAGAGAGAATAAAATGGAAAAGGAAAAGAAACAGGAAAAAAAAAGGGGGTGAGAAAAAAGGGAAAAGAAACTGGAAAAGAAAAAGGGGGAAAAGGAAAAGAAAATGGAAAAAGGGGATCTTGGGATTTGCCCCCCGGTTCCTGCCCGGGTCCCGCTGCGACTCCCGAGCACTCGGGGCCGCGAATTAATTAAAGTTCCCCAGTTATTAATGGGGTGGGGATCTCCAATTAGCTCCTAATTGGATCCAATTAGGATCTCCAATTAGCTCCTAATCGGAGCCTTTAGCGTCGTCCATCCCCACCCTGTGTTCATGTCCCTGTCCCCCCCCTGGCTTCAGCACCATGGGGTGGGGCTGAGGATGCTCCCGTTGCTATGGCAACGAGGTGGGCTGGGAGATGCTCCTGCCATGGCAACTGGCATCCCCTGGGTTTGGCTTTACTGGTTTGGGAGCCTCAGTTCTTCGCCCTCCCAGTTAAGAGGGGGAACTAAAGCCTGGCTGATGCTTCTGGAAGCCCCATGTCCACACCAGGCTGGCTACCGTCTGCCTCAGATGCACACGGATCTCTTTTTTTCCCCCAAAAACGTCATGTTCCCCCCCCAAATCACATGTTTTCACCCAAAAAACTCATGTTTCTCCCCAAAATCGCATCTTTCCCCCCCAAAAAGTCCCGTTTCACCCCAAAAATTTGATGTTTCTCCCCAAAAATTTAAGGTTTTTCCCACAAAATTAAAAGCTTTTCATCCTATCATAACATTTCTCG
>JAAGNO010023281.1:0-31867 GCA_033439905.1 Ceryle rudis | reverse complement strand
TTTGTGTGAAAGAAAATGTCTCTCTCTCTCTTTTTTTTTTTTTTTTTTTTTTCCCCTTTCCCTCTAAAAAGAAGAAACACCAAGCATCTAGGGGGAAGGGGATGGCTGGGAGGGTGAGGGGCGTTGGAGGAGAGCAGAGGTGGCTTTGTCTTGTCATTTAGAAAGAAAAAAATAGAAGCTAACAGTCAAGCCACTTTATGTCACTAAACATGTCAACATCCTTTGCAGAGATGCTCCTCTCTGTACATCTTTATAGGCAGCCTTGAGCTAATAACCTGCTAACTACTCCCACCCGTGCAGTATTTTTATCTGGCCCAGAGCCCCCTTGTAGCTGGACCATAAACCTTGGTAATTCTGACTTCATTTCACAGAAGGAAGAAAATGTAGATTAGAGTTGAACCTTCAAGGACCAGAAAGCACAATAAATATCATAGTATCGTATCATGGGCTTGATCCTGTTCCTCTTCAGCTCAGGGGGGAGAAGGGGGAAAATCCTCTATAACCTGAACAGGAGCTGAGTCAGAGGGGTTTGGGAAATGGAAAATGATCCTCCCCCAAATGCCCAAGGGCCAAAGAGGTGCTGGGCTTGTCATTTATTTGAGTCAAAGCAACCTGGATATTCTCAGGGAAGGGATAAGTACAGTTAAGTTACAGGTTGTGGAAAGACTGAGAAGAAAGATGAATGTTTCTCCTTGAAAAGAAGTGAGTTCCTTCAGCCTTTCCAATGAAGATTATCCTCGGCATGTCACATTCTCTTTAATCCCAGAGGCATCAGCAGTCCTGCAGCCGCACAGGTACCACATGCAGGTTTCTGAAGGGAACCACAATAGTGTAACTCTGTCGAGAAGGGGTGAGAGCAGATGCCACACAGAAATGCCTTCAGAGACCCTTGGGAGAAGGGTATGCCTTAGTGTGCAACCCCAAAAGCCAGCCTACCGGGTGAGCTCTGAGAAGGGAGCTACCTTTGGGAGCTCCTGCCAAAGAAACCCAACATGTTCTGCTCTGCACTTTTGCCTAGACATCTTTTCACCCTTGAATTGATAAGTTAAATAATCTGTCTTGCTTTGAGATGTGCTGTTTCTCTAGGCATCTTTTAGTGACTCCCAGGGTTTGCTAAATCCCTGTTAATTCCCATGAGGCCTCAGCAAACCCATTGACACTTGTGGAAATGATGGGGCTAGCTCTTTCTCAAAGATCCAGAATTACTGCTGAGCAATAACCAGATTGCAGCCGTCTGGGCCTAGGCAGCAGAGCATAGCAAATTTTTCTAGCTCTTCTTCCCTTCAGTTCGATACAATGGGACCTAATTCCTCCAACACTTTTTTTTGGATACAGCAAGTTATTTACACTGGTAATAAGCGTACTGTATGAGCTGTAAAATTTGTACTTGTTACTGCAGGAGATTAATGAATATGTGAATCACAGCTGAGGAGTTTAACTCATTGACTTCATTATGCAGAAGGTATCAGGAAACAAAAAGTCACGTGTCCTAACTCATAAACAGAAGTACATCGCTAATTCCAGTCTGCAGGCCCCACTAAAGCAGACTTTATATCTGCTCCCCTAAAAGGACTGTGTACCACTCACGCTGTCACACAGACCACAATCATTTGAGGCTGCAAATGCCACATGAGATAGGAATGTTGTGTGGACGATGGCACATATCTTAAGGGAGCTGTCTGACTTGGGGAGTGTGAAATCTGCTCCCAAGGGAGGTAGATGGGTGCAGGTCAGTGACGAGTGAGAGATACCACACACCTCTATGCCCTTGCAGAGGATAAGATCACTGTCTGATTAACATTTGATTATTAACAGTGCAAAATGTTGCAAGATGGTACACATAGAAATGCATAAAAGAGCTCACTGCTCTATTCCCCACCCTTCTCAGCAGTGGGGGGAGAAATATCCACCTGGTAAAATGAAGTGGAGGTATTCCGCAGATAGAGGCCTCCTGAAGAATTTCTTCTTGTTCCTATCCAACTAGGTGATCCCAAAAGACTTAGCTTGGGAAAGCTAAAGAAATTACCTTCTTCAGGTTGTGAGAGAGTAGTCAAAGCAGCCAAGTAAAATAAGTTATAAATTTGTAAACAGTTCCATCGTGCAAAGGGCCTGTTTGGTTGCTTAGCGGTACGGCGATTCTTATTTGGGAGAGGAAGCATAACCAACACAGGGGCTGCCAGTTGTATGTAATGTAGCTGTCCTAAACCCGTGCCAAACAACCTTTCTGCTATGCCAAACCAACCCAGATTTTGTGTAAATTTATTACACCAAGCACACAGCAGCTGTTTAATTGCAGAGAATTTAGGACAGGAAGTGAAGAATAAATCTGCATCCAATTGAATCCGCAGCATGTAATTATCTGGAGCACAAATGGGTAAATAACTAAAACTAATGTGTCTAGGAAAATAAAAGCACACATATAGACACATATTTGTGTGGAGAATGGAAGTGTGTTTCATTCAAGTAAAATGACTCACTCACAGCGTTCCCTTGATCTGGCTCCAAGTGTTTGCAGTGTGCCTTGCGATTCTCGCCTGAAGAGTGCTACATGACTTCAAAGCACGGCAACTTTTTTTCCAGGTGTTACAGAGTATTTTATAGCAGCAAATCTCATGATCTGACAACTCGGATTAGCAGGCAGGAGGAAATTAGCCTGTAAATTCATCACAGAAATTAGTGGAGGTTTGTGCTGTATCAGGCTGGCTGGCCTCTCCTCCAAGGGATGTAGAGGAATGAGAAAACACATCCACTTTTACCAGTGAGAAAACACATCCACTTTTACCACAGATGACTGTGTTAGTGACTTCCACAAAACTGGAAAAATGAGGACCAGGAAGGATTAATTTTTACGTATCCCCTCTCAAACAGAAGTACAGCATTTTTCACACTTCCTGCAATTCTGAACTTTTCCAATGAGAACAGAGAAGGAGGGGGGGTGTTTCCGCAAAAGAGGTTTTAAATTTGCTGACGGCTGTGAAAATTCATATTTGAAAATGGATCGGTAAAAAAGTATACACTCAGTGAAGTCAGACAGGCTGCAGTTAGCTGCCCCCCGAAAAAGTGTGGGGAGAGTGTTCTAGCTACTAGACAGATGATTGGCAAGTAATGTAATCTCCTGGGGAGATGGTTTTCAGATCTCCTCCCGAATAGAAGTCGAAAGCATCGTCCTGCTTATCCAAGTTAATAGGGTGTGAATACAGCACTGGGTAGCTGCATGCAGCAGGACAGCTATAGTCTGAAAAATCTGTAACTGAGGTTTACTCATAAATGCAGTATCTAAAAAGAGTGCCTACTAATCCACTCCCTGCATTTTCCTCTTCTCCTCTACATGATTTTCCGCAGCTTGCATAACCATTTGAACACTCATGTTAACGTTGTATACCCATTCCCAAAGCTATGAGGCGCTTCTGCAGTCTTCTTAACTCTCAGGGTTTTTCAAACAACCCACTGGAGAGGAAAAAAAAAACTACTGAACTAATGATACACATTCTTTTGGTGGCAGAGTTTATTAATTTTTTATGTCTTTTTTTTTTTTTAACTGAGTGATTTTTGGTTGGTGGGGTTTTTTTTTTGTTTGTTTTGTTTTTTGTTTGTTTCTTTTGGGTGTTGGGTTTTTTTTTGTTTTTTTGGGGGGTTTTTTTTTGAAATTAAGTAGATGGAGAGGATCAAAGCAATTTTTCATTACTGGGTGGCTGAATGATGGTTAGTGAGACTAGAGGAGATTGACTGTTTTGTAGAGAGATTAGCAGAATTCACATCGCCCCTGAATGAAAGGTGGAGGAGGCAGAACCCTAAACAAGTGAATTCAATTACTCCTGAAAGGAATAGGGTAAATGAGGATTCTCTCTTTGGGTTTGCTCCAGGAAATATTTCTGAAAAGTTTGTTAAGAATACCAGTCATCCAAACCCTAAGTTTGCTATTATGTACAAAAATCCTCGCTCCATGGCAGCCTGTGATTTGGAAATGCTTCCCTTGTTTTGTGTACGCCATTGGCGTGTCACCTCTTCATTTAGTTTTGCTCTCAAATTACACACCACCCAGTGCAATTTGTTTGCACATGTGGCAAGGGTTTCAAAAGGAATATAAACCTGATCCCAAGCCCACCGGAGTTAAAGAACAGATCCTCCTCATCTTCCCTGGATAACAGCCCTGGTGGAGGGAGCATTGGGCCAGGCTCTTGGCGGGGTGATATGCTGGGGTGTGAGTGCTGGCGCTGCGAGGGATTCTGTGCCCTTATCATTGGCATGTGCTGGCACAGCCCGCAACAGCCTAGGGTTCATGACCTGGGAAGTTTGGATTTTCCATTTATGTGCTATGTGGCGATTTTGTAAGCAATATGGCATAGTAAGAAGCAGCACTTGTTCCACGGGCTATTAGAGCAAGGTCTGTTGATTAAGAAGTGGCACACTCCCATTGCCAGCCTGCATCTCTGTTGAGTGTCCCTAGAGCAGGAGACCCAACCCCTCCAGCCCCTGGCACCAAGCATTCTATCCTCTTTCCTGCTGCATTTGAGAGGGTGCTAAGCACAGAGGGTGTCCCAGATCCCCTGGGGCCTCCAAGCACCACTAGTGCAACACTAGGAGCTGAGGCAGTGGTTCCTTCAGGGCTAGGTAAGGAGGAGGTACCCCAAGGGCACCTCTCCCCTCATTCTGACATGCCAGAAGGCATTGAAGAACAGACACAGAGTGGAGAGATTCTGACTTGCAGATGTTTCTTCCAGAGACTTCTCCTTTCAACACCTGCTGAGCCTCTGCCATCCCCAGCACAGTCTGTTAGCGCTGCAAATCTGACACACACCCCCTTCATACCTCCCACCCTGACTCAATCTGTACCTGTCAACCTCTGTTCCCTCCCCTGAGGATGCCTTTGCACCTCCCAGATCCCCTCAGCTCATGGGACACAGTTACATGTCTTTGGTCCTACCAAAACCCCCTCCTCAGTTCTGGATGCCACAGAAAAGCCTCACAGTCTCTCGGCAGTCAGAGTTACAGGGTGAAGTGCTGTACAGGAAGCAGGGGGAAAAATGGTCTCTGCGGCTCACCATCTTCTAGGTCATGTCTTCAGATTATCCTATCCTTCCCCCTCATCTATTCCCACTACATCAGGTGGGGTTACATTTTATTCACTCTGGTATAACTTCATTCTGTCCGCATGTTCTGGAGCGGTAGACAGGGACTTATGTCGAGCAGAACAAGGTAACGTTGGAGGATTTATCTGAGCCTTTTTATTCCCTCTCTGAGAAAGTAAACATTTCCTTCTTCCCAAAACGGAGTTTAAAGTTTTACAGACCCCACAGAGCTGGCAGGAGTCAGAAAACCAGCTCCCTATCAGCATCAAGGTGTAAGAGATATGCCCTAACCAAGCGTGTTGGGTTGATCTCAAGTGCAGGAGAAGGTGCCAAGGGTGGCTGTGTAAGGAGCTACCTTCCCAACTGCTGCCAAGGTCCGTTCTCGGAGGAAACATCTTGCTCTTCTCCCAACTCCCACAGCAAAAAGCAACACCCAGAAAACCAAGTTGCCAGGAAAAACAGCTCACTTAGGGGAGCAGAAGAGCACAGAGGAGCTGAATCTGCAGCTGGGGAGAACGGGTGCTGTTCCATGAAAGTAAATGAAGCTGTGCTGCTTTCTCCCAGCTGATGATGTGACCTACAGTCCTTAGCTGTATAATACATGCTGTATATTTGTGCCATGTACAAACATGTGGCAGTCTCTCTCCTTCATCAGGGATGTTACTGGTTGCAAGAGGAGTTCAGGAGACTGAAATAAATTCTTGGGCTTCCTTTCTACATCCCTTCTCTAATAAATGTTTAACCAGCTTTTTCCTTAGCTCTGTATGTCTATTCTATCCCCACAGTTTTATTATTGCAAAGAGCTCATTTCTTGCCAAATTTCTTATGCTTTTTTTCTGGTGCTTTACTCAGCACAAATCCTCTAATAGTTTGCCTAAGATTTTTTGCATTCTCCAAATATCTGGCAGTTTCAAAACTGCTGTATTGCTCAGGACTGAGGTATGAGGTATTTAGGGTCATCAGCTTATACTAGAACCATCACTGGGTAAGTTTTCCCACTTTTTACATATTTTTCTCTTTAACCTCTGTTGCAATGACATTTCTCCAGTACTCGTGGATGAGTACATTTGCTAATAGATTTTCTATCTACCTGATGTGCTACATCCAAAGCAGTCTTTGGAAAGTATTTACATTTCTCCAGCATATCTGATCCTGTGTCTAGTAATATTTAGGGCATGCACCAGAAACCTTTGAGTCTCAATATGTTATGGAAGTGGAGGGACAATCCTCTATTCTAGAGTACCCCTCTTGAGCAGATTAGCTCAGGGCAACATTGGCAACTGACTTCCACCAGGCAGCTGGGACAAGGTGCCTGTTGTGCCTTTCTCATTCCAGGACATCGGTGTGGCTACAAAACCCCACCACTTCTCCCATTTCCAGGCAAACCACCTCTCTGAAATCCTGTTTATGAAGCCTCTGGGTTACTTAGACTACAGTTGATATTAGACCTTCAAGTTTATAAATCAAAAATTAAATCTTCAAACTTGCATATTCCTTGTGCTCTTGCTTCAGAGCAGCCTCCCATCTCCAGGAGCTATCATCTGGGCTTACAGGGGCTACAACCCCCCTAAAAGGTTCTGAAATTGGATCTATCAGTACAAAAGCAACTCTAATTCTGAAAGTGGTTTAGTCTCTCATGCCACTGCAGTTGGTGTCTTTTCCTCACCCAGTTTATGTAGTGGCTCTGCAATATTGGCAAATCTACAAATAGGGCCTTCGTAGTAAGTGCAGAGTCCCACAAAATTCTGCACATCTGGGACTGCCTGGGAAATTGCCCAGTCCTGCGCACAGCCATATTTTCCTTTTTGTTAGAGAAAACTCTCTCTCATCGTGTTGTGTGTCCATGAGAAGGTGCCGCTTTTCAGAGCAATTCTCATTTCAGGAAGCTCAAGTTCAGTGGCAGCCTTGATCTGATCCCAGGCTGGTTGTAAATGCAGTCTTTCTTACCAGCAGTCTCCGAGTGTGCCCAGAGCCATCTCGGCACAGCAGACAGGCTGAGGGGGACCTATTTTGCAATGACCGCTTCCAAGATCACTCAGTGTCAGCCAGAAGCCGGCACTTTCAAGTGCTGCTTACTGACACAGTAGAAATGCTGTCTTCCTGCCCTTCACCCCTGCTCTTTGCTTCCACTGCCACTTGCCAATTCTTCTTGAAATCAAGTATGGAAACTAGACTGAAAGGCTGCAATATCCAAGGTGTTATACTCCCATGACAGCAACTACACCTACTACGGCGTTTTTTTCTTTCAACATGTTCTACCTTGTACTGAGGCAGGCACTATCCCTTAACCAGACCTGTGGATGACGTCCACGTTACTGCTGAAGGCACCTTCAGGTCTTCAGTGCATTGTACAGTGCTTTCTCCCCAGACAGTGTGAGGCAGTTTAGTGGATCTGTGCCTCTAAAGGTAAACCTTGAGTCTGCATTGTGAATTAAAGCCAGTGACCAGTGACTTCAGGACTCAAAGGAACCATCCTTGAACCCTTACCAGCAGCACAGCTTCATAGTCTTTTTCATTAACTAGAGCCACTAAAAGACACCCTGATCCAGTGCTCACCCTTTCTCTGTTTGCTGCTCATAACTCACAGCTGCACAGTTAGAATATCCTCTGGCTGTGTCCATGTTAACAAGAACTTTGGCTAAACAGAGAACTGAAACAATTAGTGGCCTCCAAATCTATGTTGCATGCAGCCTGGGGGTGTTTCCTTCATATAACATTTAGTCAGCTTCTCTGGAACAAGCAACATACCACGCAACTGGATGGGATTCTCGAAGCACGTTTGTGGACATCTGAGCTTTCCAAGGAGTGTTCTCTGTCAGGAGATGAGCTCATATGGACTATAGCTGCTGTCACTGAGCCAACCTACAGCAAGTGGGGGTCATCACGAGATTAGCTTGACAACTGCACTGCTGCTCCAAAGTAACCTGCTTATGCAGGTGCTGCCCCTGATGCATAGCAGCATTCACTGCCAGGATTTCCCAGATCTCAAGGCACATCTTGGATCCTCCTTGGCTTTGCTTTACTAGCAAAATATAGACTGTGTTATGACACATTCTTCTCCTATAAGCAAGGTCACTCATGCCCTACATATCAGATAGTTTCAGCTCACCTACTTCATTCACACAACATCTGGGTGGCAGTCTAGACCCCACTGTTTAGAGACTGCTCTTTCACAACAGACTGTGGAGCAGGTTGCGTGGTCCTTATCATGGTCTCTTCCCACTTCAGTCGATGCCCACCCAATGGCTTGCAGGCTCAGCTGGTGCCCGTTGCCCTCAGATCTGGTAACCCCTCACACATGTGGCCATAGACAGTCCACCTGCCTAAGATGGCTAGGTCAGCAGCTCTGACCCTTGCACTTCCACAGTTTGGCTTTCAGGTTAAGAAGATGCATCTTTTCCCCTTCAAAGCTGGGCAAGGGCTTTCACTAGGTACCACCAGTTACACCATTTTGGCCACACTCCAGGCTATCGTTATTGTGGCATTTTCCTACCTGCCCCTCTTAAATGATCAGTGAAACTGGGCCACTTCCCTTAGAAACCATTGTCTTTGTCACACAAACCGATTGTATCATAGAATCACAGAATACATTGGGTTGGAAGGGACCTTTAAAGGTCATCTAGCCAATCCCCTTGCAGTGAACAAGGACATCTTTAACAAGATCAGGTTGCTCAGAGCCCCATCCAACCTGACGGTGGATATTGCTAGGGATGTGGCTTCTAAAATATTCCTTCTAATCACTTAGAAGTGCCATCAGGAGGATTCCTATGCCCCATATCAGGCTCTCATCCATACTCACGGTGTCCACAGCACTGAACTTCTGTCTCTCCCCTATAGCATCGCCCCCTTTCAGCATACAGCTGCAGCTGAGCTCCGTGGCAAATTCCAGCACCGCTCAGAATGGCTCTGGCTTCCTTTTGCTGATCTTTACGGGCCAGGCCAAGTCCAGCTGAGTCCCTCTAAACTGGTCCATTGCCAAAACATCTTGGCAGCCCTTGCTGGAGGGTTGCCAGGAGGAGAGGCTCCTCAGGTTCTCTCTCAGCTTAGGTAGATTCTCCCCTTCTCTTCTCCAAGATCCCCACTGAACCCCAGCCTACTGGGCTGATTTCTGGCTTTGGACTATGTGCCTCAGTTCGGAAATTGGGTGGATAATTGAGGTTTGGTTTGTTCTGCAGGTAGTGTTTCAGACCTGTTTGATTTCCGAGAAACACTGCTGCTCTCCACCTTCTCTGACATAAAGGTTCTGGGCATACCTCCTCAGAAGTACTCACTACAATCTTTTTGGAACTTTCTTATATATTGGGACAGTTTGTTTGACTTCTTCCTTTCCAGTTTCTGCAGTTTAGCTGTGACAGTGTTAGGTAAGGCTGGGCAATAAAGTCATCTGACAAACTTAATTCCTCATCAGCTCTCTGACTTTTGCAACTTTCTGATTTCCTTGTGCTGTTGGTATTTTTAGGTTTTTTTAATCCTCACTGTCATCCTGCTCAGTTAGTAACCTCCAAACTTGCCAAAGATTCCTTGGCCTCCCCTGTCCCCGGAAAAGCTGCTGGTCCTCAGCCATCTGGTTACTGGTTCCTTATTCATGTATTTTGAACTTGTTCCAGCTTCTGCTGCCCCCAAAAAATTTTACCTCCAGTCTCAGGCCATCTCCCAAGCCTTTCAGCAAAGCCTTCAGATGTTGCTTTAATCCCTTCTGCAAGGTCTCATGCTCTTTTCTCGGGTCTTTAGACCTTATTTTAGTCACTTGTGATAGCCTCCATTTCTGCAGGTTTTGTTCATAGAATTCCACAGGAAGTCTCAGTGCATGGCAGAGCACAGCATTCCTGTTTTCCTTTCTCTACTGGAAACAGCTCATTTGATATAACCTAGAATTGCATTTGCCTACTTGGCAACCCTATAACTTTAGTGTCTCATGGTCAGAATGTGGTGAGTAATAGAAAGACGTTTGGGTTTGGTTTTTTTTACCCCTTTGCATTTCTATGTAATGAACTTCTGGCTTCAAGCAGAAATCCTTCCAATTCATCCTTAAGGGCATTTTACATGATTACAAATCATCTCCATTCTATATGTAAAGGGCATCAGCTCTTCCTGATGGATATTCCTGTTCTCCTCTGGATAGTTGATTCTGCAATGTTTTGCACCCATATATTTATTAAAAGTACAAATCTTCTTGAGAAACTCCAGGAGTGATTTTCCTTGATCTGACAGCTCCCCTTTCGGCAGTCAGCTGTCTCCTCTTCTCTAGCCATGTTCTTTTCCACCTCATAGCTCTCCAGTGATCTCCATTCTTCCCACAAGATGTTATATGCTGGAGTCCTTTCACTGGAAATTGCTTCTGGTTTAGCATTTCTATTCAGAAAAAGACACTCAGGACAGTGAAACAGGACCAGATGCCTAAAGCTAGGTAGAATTATCTACCCTCTAGATATCCAGACTTCCACAGAAACCCCTTCCATGATGTTTTCAGAGAAGATGGCAGGGAGAGAAACTACACAAGCAGCCAAAAACGGTCTCCTGGACATCCAGAGAACTTCCTATGGTTTTGACTGGACTTTTATTGCCTTATTTCCTTCACCAACTCCTTCCTGTGCTGTTTCAGGAAATTTGAATTAAGTGGATTAAAAAAACAAAACAAAACAAAAAACCAAACCCACTTTCTCAGTCACTTTTAAGTGCTGCTATATTGAACATAGTTTAAAAGTACTACTTGTGTGCATCTTTTACCAGCCTTCTCAAAGCTGTATTAACTGTGAAATCACTGTAAAATTGTCTTTGCAATTATTTGTGTTTGCTTTGCTCCCAGTCACGGCCACCAAGGGAAAAAAATACACATGAAAAATCCAGTAAAATTCCATACCAAGGATACAAATTTGGGCTATGACTCCAGGAGCATCAGCTGAGAAAAAAACATCTGTAAGTCACCTTCTCATCCTTCATATGTTTCTTATAGCTATTGCTACAAGAATGTTCTCCCACTCTTAAGATTTCATCCTGTCCATACTCTCGGCAACATCTCCATTAGTAATGCACGGCTTGCCAGGGGCTTTGTACAAATTCTGTTCATTATTGCCAGGAAATTCATTGCAGGAGTGCTGAAGTTAACACTGACAACAGCTCTCCACCCTCACATGCATTTTAATATGGATGTGATACAAAAGTATGTCTAAGCACTGGGGACCCTGCATTCCTCTACCCAGAATGAGCTCCAAAGCCTCCCAGAGATGCTACCTTAAATTTGGGAACCCTCCTCTAGTTGGAGACCGAAGCTCTCAAAGCCACAGGACTGCTACTAGAAGACAAAAGGCAGTAGGAAAACATATAAAAATCCACAGTAACTCTTGAACAACCACTGCTGCTCCATAATAAAAGAATAATAGCATGTGGCCCTCTTATAGCACTTTATCGTGGGATCTCAGTGGCTACACAATGGTGAGTTAGTTTCTCTCTTAGCCTAAAAGAGGAAAAGGTCCAAAACAGAGCTGTGGGAATACAACGCCTCTCCAGGTCAAATCACAATTCTCTTGGAGCTCTTCAAAGCCTGAGGAAAGCCTTACTCATGGAGTATACCTTGCTCCATCTATCTACTTTTTGACACAAGGAGGAGGATGCAGAAAAGCCGAGGGTTGCGTGGAGTATATCAGAAGCAGCTTGGCATTTCTTTGCTGCTGTTTCTGTGCTGATACTTGCTTTCAATATGACATATTTTGCATATTAAAAATACTAAGTAAGCTTGAATTATTTTATGGGAGAGCTTGAATTATAGGCTATATATATAATAAATTGCTATCTACTGCAGCGTACAGAAAGATATAGGCAACAAGGCAGATGTGTGCCCTGTGCATATTAAAACTTGTTTCTAAAATGTAGCCATTTTTTCTCGGTATTTCATGTTTGAATTCCCTTGTAAAGAAATTCATGCTAACATGAAGAAGCTTTTTACCAGAATATGAAGTGCAAGAATAAGTACAAGGTTTTTTTCAGTAGCTTGTTGGTCTTTAGTGACCTGTAACTGTATATAATTTATCCTGAAGAAGACCAGTCAATTAAATTATTATTTATCCTTTTTTAATTATTATTATTTTAAACTCTTTCTAAGACATTTTGTACCGCGTGCTAATCAGGCTATAGTCCTCTAGATATCCAAACAATTCTTGATTCCATTTTTTTAAAAAACTTTAAGTCAACAGTTCCGGTCAATAAGTTCCAGGATGTCAGAGCCGGGACAGCATTACTTTAACATAAACATCCTAGATTGCAGTAGCCCTTGTCTTTGCTTTCCTCCCCTGGAGGATGATGGTTTCCCATGTTCAAACAAAACACTTCTTCATTGCTAGGTCACTTTCTTGGTTACAACACTAAACAAGCTGGACTTGCTGCAATCATTGTCCTTGATGTTGCTTATTCAGTGTGTGGGGAAAAATGTCAAAACTAAGCTGGTAGAGACCTCCACCCAGCCAATTCTCCCAATAGGTTAAAAAATATACATGTTAAAATGCCAGGACTGTCTAACGTTTCACTTGAAATTCTCCATAGCAACACCGCTTTGGTACTGTAGTGGGGATAAAAAAAAGAGTATAGAAAAAAAACCCGTAAGGTCTTCAAAAAGGCCCTTCAACTTTAAAGTGAATGTATTTGTGGAGAAATGAAGGGTCTGTTGTGCAGATGGCTGTTTGCTCTCATTGCTAGAAGCAGACAGTCTTCGGTTAGGAGGGAAAGGGAGTCAGATAGCGTATTACCATGCAAAAGCAGCAAGCTCTGCCTATGATGACTGCAATATTAACTCCCAGGGCTTCCTGTGGCTGAGAGGCAGCAGCAGCAGCAGCAGCAGCGAGTTTCACTTGCCCCCTGCCCCCCACCCCCAAGCTTCCAGGTTCAATAAAGATTACATCATGGAAAAAGTATGCCATGTAAGCCTGAGAATCAAAGCCGTCACAATTGGCGGCTGTTTAACTGTAATGTCGCTGAAACACATACTCCCCTTTACACGCACACACACTTTCCTCGTCACCCCTCCCATCCCACCCTGAACCCTCTGCGTCTCCTACGATTAAGGGTAGTATTATTGGGGAGAGGAAAATCTGATCAAAACTGTCGACCGCCAACTGCCAATTTTCTATGGATTCAATAAAGGCCACCTTAACGATTTCCCTAATTAATGGATGACATCTTTGGCTGGAGGAGAGGCGCTGTATTCTACTCTGCCTTAGTCTTTGTTAACCTTCTAATTAACTTTCGTAGGTCACCCAGGTCTCTCAAACCTAAAAGTGAAGAGAGCCATTGTGCTAGAAGCAGTAAACTTACTTTTTCTGCCTGGGTACTTAAAAGGGAGAACGATTATAGGCAGGGAAAAATAACTCCATTTAAACTCTTTGTGACTGCTGAGAATGCATAGGTCCCTGCCTTAGAAAATAATTGAAACACCTTTTATACCAATATTTGCATGCATAATAAACCAAATTAGCAAATATGCATCTAAATTCAGCTGCAGTTTCAAATTGATTAGGGATTTGAAGAGGGAGGTTGGTCTCTTTTTTTTTTTCTTTTTTTTTTTCTTTTTTTTTTTGGAATGTGAACTTCAGTGGGTCAACAAAAGGAATTGGATTTCTTGAGCAAATTGCAACCGCAAGAGCTATCAGCTTTTACACGGCATGATCACCAGCAAAGAGTCTGGGCTAATAGTACACACACACGCATTCTAATACTATAATATTAGGCCAGATTAATCCCTGTGGTAAGACCATTGAAGTCAATGGAATTGTATCAGAGATGAATTTGGTTCACTGCCTTTTGTGGAATCTAATATGAATTGACCATTGAGCTGGAGGCATCAAAGATGATAAATGCAGCCCTCTTTCAAACAGTCTGATGCAACCCAAAAAAGGGCAGGCAGAAGGCATTTAGGATGGGTGGCCTTTTCTTCTGTCTACAGCTTTCTCAGGGAGATTCTGCCCTCATTCACGCCCATTGACTGAAGTCAATTAAATTATTTTAATAAATTGTAATTAAAATTCACAGTGTACAATTAAAGATTGAAACTTCATAGCACAACTTGACTAATAAAGCTGAAGTTAATTGCTTCTTGAAAGTAAAGATTGAGAGTGTTTCTTTGGCTTATGGAAGAGACATGAAATTAATTGTTCCTACTTTTCTCTACTCAGCAGTGAAAAACAGAGTAGAAGAGAGTAATAATTGCTCCCTAATATAAACACACAGATATACATCCCTCCACAAATATCTGATTGTGCAACCCATATTCCTAGACAGAACAGACTGAGATTAAAATTTACATTGCAATAAATAAATTAAAAAAAAAGGATCTAGGACAGAATAGTTGAGGGAAATTTTGGGGTTTACTGAGGAAGAAACATGATATGGTGATTAGAACAGTCCTGAAAATCAGGCTATCTACAGTCTTATCCCTCACTGCCATTGGTTCACTGTGGAAAACAACCTCTTTGACCTTGATTCATCTTCTCCATCTTTAAAGGAGTTATGTTTCACCAAAGTGGTATTTAAAAATAAGGCCCTGAACGGATTGGGTATGAAAACTGTAGACATGCAAAATGCAACATGCCAAAACAAAAGTCTGAGCTTTTGAATAGCCAAATTCTTTTTATGATGTCTTGATTCTGCCACCATGTACACATTTTCTAATGGCATAATTCGCATGTAAGATGGCATCTACTACTTCTTTGTTTTATTATCCAATCAGGAACTGCAAAGTGCATTAATCATCCTCCCAAGTGTCCCTTGTATGTCCCAAGAACAGCCTGGTGGTGGATACATAACTCTAAGGAAATTTGAACTACACTATCTTTAAAAAATATCTTCAGTTTAAATGCACCTTCTATGTTTCCGCCTACAAGGTCCTAAAGGAGGTTTGGCAACATGTCTTTTGATTGCTTGTCATGATTTAACCCAAACCCGCAGCTAAGCACCACACAACCATCTCAGAAAAACCAGGCTGTGGAATGAAGAAGATAAGGACCAAGGAGATAATTCCAAGAGAATGAAGTAATGTCAGAAGAAGACCAGCCCAGTGACAGTGAAAACTGATAAGAAATCAAGAGACCAGCAACCAGAATTAAGTGATTGGACTTGGGGTTGGACTTGGGGATTGGGTGATGGGTGGTCTGGATATAATTAAGAGGTGTGAATTGGGGGTAGGAGTCCCTCTCCAGAGGCACTTGGCTTGAACTGTAATTTAAGAACTAATAAAAGACGAACTGGAAATCTTCACTCGGACTTGGCCTTCTCAGCAGGATCCTAGGGTTGGACCCTGTTACGATGGCTAGCATGCATTAATCCATAACAACCAGTCAAAATCAGCACATTCTCCACCCCTTATTCCATGCAATTTACATCATCCTTAGGTCACACACTATCCAATACAACCTCATTAACCACCTCTCCCCTTCCCATCCTTTGATATTAGTAGTCTATGGACCATCCCTGTAAAATGTCCATAAAATGCCCATAAGATGGCCACAAATATCCACAAAATGTCCATAAAATATCTATTGAGTGAATTTAGTCCATGACTTTGATCTCCATCCATTATGGTGGTCACTCAGGACAGGAGAGGTGGTGTTACTGGGCATGGAGTTACTGGTTACCAAAGCCAGCTCAGGTTGGGTCACTGTTGTACTTGCACTACTTTGTGTAAGGCCTGTCCTCCACTGCTTCAGGTGGTTCCTGCTACAGTAATTCCCACAACATGCAACTCAAATCATGGGATTTGAGAGGGACCCCTACCCCGACTCATGCCTCTCAGTTGTAGTCATGCCCCTAAGGCTTCAGTGACATTATCTGCTACTGCTAAGCCACTAGTATGGGGCTATAGTTTGGATTTGTCCTGAAAACAGTGTTGATAACTCAGAGGTCAGTTTTTGTTATTGCTGGGCAGGGTTCACAGAGTCGAGTTCTTTTCTGCTTCTCACACCACTCTATCAGTGTGTAGGCTGAAGAAGTTGTGAGGGGACACAGCTGGGACATCTGACCCCAACTGACCAGAAGAATCTTCCATGGTAATGGATGGCAATACGGTAATGTGGTAATACCACAATATAGTAATAGGATGTCATGCTCAGCATATAAAGCTGGAAGAAGAAAGAGGAATGGGGGGACATTCAGAGTGATGGTGTTTGACTTCCCAAGTAACCATCATGTGAGATGGAGCTCAGCTTTCCTGGAGATGGCTGAATACCTGCCTGCCAATGGGGAGTGGGGAATGGATTCCTTGGTTTGCTTTTCTTGCATGCACAGCTCTTGCTTTACTTATTAAACTGTCTTTATCCTAACCCACAAGTTTTGTCACTTACTCTTCTGATTCTCTTCCCCCATCCCACTGGTGGGGAGTGAGCAAGTTGTTGTGTGGTGCTTAGCTGCTGTCTGGGGTTAAACATCAACATTGCTGAGGAAAAACAATCAAAAGACATGTAGGGGATCAAAACAGAGAATAGATGCTGCATACCTCCCCTCCCTCTGGAAGTCACTGCCACCAGACAGTGACAGCTGGAGGAAAGAGGGAGGCCCAGGGCTCTACCCTGCTCCTACTGATCACCACAACTGGGCAGTGTTTTACCTGACTATTCAGAGGACAAACATTTTTGCAGACAAGTGATCCCACATCGATTGCTAGTTGTTGACCTTTATAGCTTAATGAAGGTTTTCAGGGTCCCAGTGTCAGGATCTGCCTTGGAAGAAGTATTTGTACTAGAGAAAGAGGTCTTCACAGAAGGGCATTGCCATTAAGGTTCTCAGAAAAACTGGGTTCATTCTCAGGGACCAACACAAACCTCCCATGTGATATGGAGCCAAGGTTATTCATCTCACCTGACTTTTAATATCTATGTGAAGATATCTGCCTATGAGTTTTGTGAGACTGGATGGTTTGAAAGTCAGTAAGTATTGCAAATGTCTGTTTTGGGGTCAGAAGAATTCCACCTTCAGTCCCATTGTGCTATTGTTCCCTATTTGTGGAAAGGAGATAATGATGTTTCCATTCTTCTATCTTCTGCCTTTTTTGCCCTCTTAAAGAGTAAGGTCCTTAAAGACCTGTCTGGGATTCACCTGGCAGGAAGCAGACAACTACTTTCAGAGAATCTACTAAATCAATATTTTTACAATGCAATTAAACTCATCCAAAATTTGATATCTAGAAGAGATCTGAGGAATGCATCATAGAATGTCTTTTTCTCAGCATAAAGGGAGATGGAGATAACCAATTCTGCAATTCAGATTTCTGAAGTCAAGTAAAATTGATCTCTTCTGTTTGTTTATACAGTAGCAGGCAACAGAGGGCTCTGATGAAAATAATTTAGATATCCTGTGACACTGTTTTAACTGCCTTTGCATCTTAAATGATCCAATGACTAATTAATTGGGAAATCCTGGTTAACACTCAGTAGAATAAAGCGTAAGACATCTTCCTCAATAATGAACATAACAGACATTTTAAATCTTGTTAATCTTTCAAACTAAAGAAATGATCTGCAGAAATATTTTACAGCAACTGAGACATTCAGTATCTCTTTTCCTGACACAACTCATGGGATTGTGTGTACTCAGAACTGAACTTAACTTTCTGACTCTGACATTAAAGTCAGAGGTTGACATCTCCCTCCAGCTCAGCCTATCCTTTTCCAGAGGAAATCAATGATTTTTATCAGATAGACTCGCAGAACCTGGTAGCGTGCAGTTAAATTAAACTATGCTCAGTTTTCACCCAGAAACCACAACAATTTCATACAAAAAAAACATAAAACCAACTTACAGGCAGAGAGTGTAAACCACAGCTCCTTAGGTGCATTTAATTTGTCTTCTCACAACATAAAAATGATAATTTTTAAGTCAAACTGGTAGCAAAGAACTGGGAACTAGCTCATTGAATCCAGCTGTCTTGGCAGGACTGGAGTTGGACGTCAGAAACCGCAAAAGTTGCAACTCCATCATGATTGCCTGGACAAGAAATTGCATGTTGCTGACTTCTCGGCTCTGAGGGTTGTGGTGAACTGGCTTCCCAGCCCAGGAGGCTCATACAGGCTTTCTCTATCCTCTGAAGTTTTCTATGGAGAAATCGTCCATGAACTCAACAGAAACAGAGATGTCAGTCCTTGTCCTTCTGAACTTCAAAGTGAGCTCAAGCCTCAAAAGTGACCTTACACAAACCAGAGTAAGGCTGCACATTTGTTGCCTCTTGGTGGTTTCCATACCAAATGTGTTTCATTTATATGAAAAAAAAAAAAGAGTATCTCTTCCCCTGCTTGGCATTCTGGCAGAGGTAGCCTGGCCTCTGAGTAGTAGGAGGCTTGATCACCTTTGATCACCTTGATGCTGTGCAGCAGCCTTCACACTCAGTTGTATCTACACCGATGTTACATGTTCACCCAGTGGCACTGAGCAGATGGCCCTGCTTGGGGTAAACACAGTGCAGCCCAGTGCAACTGGCATCCCGGTATGTACTATAGCACCTGCATGTCTGGTAGACTTGAAAAATCAAGTCTACCCTGCTGCCTAACTTGTGCCAGCAAACCTGATCCACAATGCAAATATCACCTGAGTAAAGTTTCGATGCAATAGGCCTGCTTTTCTTGGAAGCCAAGAGCCACCCATACAGTTCTTGTGATATGAAAACTCATATTCTTATTTCTCTAAAGGCCCCTTTCCATTGCCAGAGCCTTGTGGATGAGCTGGACTGGATTTACAAAGCTGCGTTAGGCACAGAAAGGGTGACTGAGTTGCTCAGCATTGTTCAATGGCAGAGATGTAGGGAAAGCACAGTCTCTAGCTCCCAAATCAGGTATTTTAAGTGCCTCCAGGTTGATATAGGTACCTGCATGTTGATCTTGGGCACCGAAGAGAAAAATAGGAGTGCAAGGAAAGCACTTTGATCGGGCCTAGGAGGTGAGTCCACTGCTGAACACTACACCGTCTGGGTAGGGAGCAACAACAACAAGGCTCAGGAGGCAGGTCCATCTGTCCCAGATGCAAATACTGATATCCTTGAAGTTTGAGAATTCCTAGGGTTTTATATGGATAAAAATAAGCAAGACAATCTATAGATTCTTCCCCATCTTTTGTCTTATTTGAAGAGTCTCCTTTGTATTTCCCAACTACACTGAGGCAAGACTACTGGCTTTGAAAACCCTTAGGGCCGCACCTGAAAATAGATTCCTATGTCCAAATCACTTGTACGTAATGGCACTGCTGTGTCCCCAGTTCTCTTTGCCTCACCATGAGCTCCATGTCTGCCAGCTGTGATGCTGGTCCCTTTCTCCTCTGTTTTCTTACCTTCTGCCTTATAGTGTGTTCCTGGTAATGATTCCTTCTTCTTCTTCTTGCTGTTGGCAATTGAGTTTCTCTTGTTGATTTTTGCAGCTCAAGTCCTATTTCAAGAGCTTCAGGTTTCATCTGCCAGCTCAAAAGAGAGTCACCGACCTCACTGCATGGCTGTTTCTGCCTTTTACACCTTGTGCACTCTCCAGTTACCGCTTGGCTGCTCTGATTTCTTCACCTTTCTTTGTCCTCCCTTTAGCCCATACATCTGGTGATAGTTACCCATAACTCTTTTCTCAGCTTCCTTTGTTGCCTTTCCACACCAACTACTAACTCTGCCATCCTCTACACTGCCTTATTTCATCCAGACACATGATCTGCTGAATGCCTCTGGAGCCTCTGCATCTTTACATTTATCCTTGGAAAAAAATCCCTTCTTCACCTACTCCCTGCTAGGGTCCCTTTAGCCTCCTCCCATCCCTACTCATTCTTTGATTAACACTTTCCTTCTCCAGACTCACCAGCATACTCTTTCTATGGATCGCCCTTTTCGTCTGTTTTCAAATAAGCCTCTGAAGTCCCTGCAAAAACAACCCTCCTCTACATACCATTATGCCTTTCTCATCTCCTTTACCTCTTATCCTTTCAAATGACTAGTTTACTCCCATTCTCTTGAACTCACCTCTCTGACACTCAGCAGTCTGTTTTTCAGCCACTTCACTCTGCAGGAATTGCTCTCTCTCAAATCACTAATGATGTCCTTCTAGTCAATTCTAACCGCCTCTTCTCCAGCCTCTTTCCCTTTGATTTTTCCAACACCTTTGACATATTGGACCGTTCCTTCCCTTGGAGTTCCCCACAACTCAGCTGCTCTGCTGAAAATTGCCATCTTTGGTTTTAGTTTTAGGAGAACTTGGTAGCTGACAGCCAGAAGTGTAAGAATAGGGGCACAATGAAAAGGATAACTCTTTGTATTGTTTTCTACACACTAATGAAGCTTCTCTTAGGAAGCAATGAAAAATTGAAGGGCATATCCAACAGTAAGAAAAACCTCAGCATAGGATCTCTCTGCTTCCTATAGAACTCTGTGCCAGACTTATTGCATAATACAAAAGATTTCACCTTTCATATCTTCATAGTTTCCTTGATGGATTCATGTAAAGAGGAAGAAAAGGGAGAATAATTAAACCAATAATTTCACCTTTCTACAGATTTGTTGTTTAATAGCTCTTTCTGTTTACTGATAAGTTCAGAGATTAATTCTGAACTATAGAGATATACAATAGAGACAGAAAGAGTATCAGCCTGGGAAGATAGCAGAGTCTATCCAGTGTCAGGCTAGTTGAAAGTCAAAGAACATCATCTGGAGTAAAAACAAACATAGTGGCATAACGAAGATCATAGTCAGAGGTGCAGGGTGTGTGCAGGCGTGGGTATGAAATCCTATGGCTCACCGATGAAGGTTGTTTTCAAGTTAGGCTATACTTACAGAGCTACATGGATAATGTGAAGAGATGTTCCTACTGTTTGGCTCTCACTGTATCCATTTTTACAAAGATAGTTCTACTTGAGAAGTGGACACAATAAAATCCATAATCACTTCATGTGGACCTTAAAAAGTCAGAAGTTCATGTGCAGAGTGCACAGGAATGTAACACATGAGAATTATCATGAACTTCAAATCAGACTGCTGCACTCTGTACCCTTCTACCCTAGTTTCAAGCTCTGTTTACCTGCCATATAGTCTGCAATAAAGTTGTGGATGATAAAACACACTGTATTTCCTGCTAAAGCAAGAATAGGTTGCAGAAAACTGTTTAAAAAATCAGGGGAATTAACTTTGACTGGTGGATGTCCTACTCCTTCTCCCGTGTGTCAAAGCAATTAGTGAGAGTCAGATCAAAAGACCCACATTATAGACAAGGGAGAACTAAAATCCACTGTGAAATGTCCCCCTACAAAGACAAAATATATGCAAATAAATTGCAGGTAACTAGGAGATCCGATACTATACCACCGCCAGGAGGAGAGGGTCAGTAGTTACATCTGATAATAGCCTCTCTCTTTTATTATTTGAGGATCACTGTTTTCCAAAAGAAAAGCTAAATATTGATTAAGTGATATCTCAAATACCACAAGATTATCAAAGCAATTACAGGGATTAACTTCCCAAAATGCTCCAGTATAACTTCAGCTGCAGAAACTGTGCCAAGTTGGTAAGGGCTATTAACATCTGTATGCACAAGAGTAATCCCCTGGTTTCCTTTCTTTCCCCCCCCCCCCCCCTCTCTCTGATTGCTCCTATATATGCTACAGTTTTTCTGAGTGCACATGATGTACCACTTGGGAGCCTCATTCAGCATTCCCTGGTGGGACCTGCTTAGAGTCAGAGGAAGTCAGAATTTATTCAAGGGGGAAGCAAGACATCTAGTTGTGTTGCCCACTTTCACATGAGAAAATCTTCCCTGTTAGAAGAGGGCAGGAGACTTCGCCAGTCAGGAAGTCCTGTATGGATCTGCTGACTTTGATCACACTATTTCAGTCTTGTTCCCTGATAGTGCTATCTACCTGAGGATTGAATGGGCTGCAGACACCTTTGAGAACAAGACCAGATGACTGGAGAAGTTTATCTCCACTAAATAAGAGCTTTGGCTTGGCCTCCAGCATGGTCACAGTGTCCATGCTTCTTGCTAGCTTTCTGTCCCAAGCCCACTCTCACGTTCACGCTGATGGGGACAGCTCACTTTTGCTTCCATTTTTCTCTCCTCACTCTTCTCTTAGTGGGAGAAGCAACTTTAAAGCATGGGAGAGACAGACAGAGAGAGCATGACGCCCTATAATCCAACAAGTCAACTTCCCGAGCTCAAACATGAACTGATTTTTTTTTTTCTTCCCTCGCCTTATAAAAAAGAAATTGACTTTTGTTTGGAGTTTGTGAAAAGTGGGACTCGGGGCCCAGTCAATGGGGCTCCCCGCAGCGCGGGCTGAGTGGAGCCATCTCGAACCAGTCAGCCGCGGCACCAATTAATCCGCTCTTTGTCACAGCCCCAGCCTCAGCAGCAGCGGCAGCAGTAGCAGCAACACATTTGGCCATTGTTCAGACCTTCATGCAACGGGATTTACCCTTTCAAAGAGGCAGTTTTGTCCCAAAGAGTTCGAGCGGAAGTTTCTCACTGACAATTTGCCCCAAATAGATAGATTTGTCAGCAGCAACCTTTAAAAGCAAAAAGCCATGGAGGAAAAAGGAGAGAAAAAGAAGTGTGGGGGTAAGAGCAAGTGCATCCTTGTCCGTCTGTCTGTCTGTCTGTCTGAGGGTTTGTCCTGAGCAAGTGGGGTGGGCGCAGGGCCTGAGGTACAGAAGGGCAAAATGGCATTGATGGGGGCTCTTGTTCATCTCAAGGCAGATGTAGCAAGGGAGCTAACAAGCTCCCAGGCTGTTGTATAGCAGCTCTGACTTCTGAAAGCCTTTCAGGGAACTTCTTTTACATGGTATTGTCATGCCTGCTACACAGCACTGTGATAGGCTGGCCAGGGTTTCCCAGCCTGAAAAACTCCACCGGCAGCTCAACTTTGAGAGCAGCAGGCCTCATTCTCTGTGGTCTTGCCACCAAAATCCACATGTAAACTGATAAAGCAGTTCTTTGCAAACAGGCTGGTGTAATTTTTCCTTTGCACAGTACGCTGGGGCCCATATCCCAGGCAGAAAAAGGCAAAACAAACCCACAGGTATTTCCTGCCTTCACACCAGTGCTGCTTTTCTCTTTACAGGCACACTCCCCTTTGGACTTCAAGGGCTGTTTGCATGAACCGAAGGTCGAACCCACCGTGTTGCAAACTGCAGCTGTTCACATGCATTGCTGTTGCTCCTTCTGATCACAGCACTGCCCATTATTACTGGCTCACACATGGGACCTGCCCTTCCTCACAACATCTCCCACATATTTCAAAACCAGAAAGAGAGAAAGTGCAGGCAACTGTTTCCCCAGCTTTGGCTCCAGCAGGTCCAGGTTCAGATGCACACAGCCCCTTCAAGCAGCATGGAGACAGCCCTACTCTCACATTGGAAGGCAGAAACTGGGCAGTTCCCAACCCTGTCAGGCTAAACCCTCTTAATAGCACAAATTTGGAGGAAAATGGAAAAAAATATGCTCAATCTCACCTGTGACTCCACCTTCTGTTGCACTCACTGGGCAGATGGTGAGAGGCTGGATAGGTTTCTGGGAGCACCACAATGATGACGATGAGAGCTCTGCTTTTTCCTATGAAAGGCTGGAAGAGGCTGGTCAGCCTGACTTAGGCTGCCCTTTGCAGACAAGAAGCTCTCATCTCGTCAACTAGATGGCAAGTATAGCCTGCCCCAGAGGCCTTTGTACAGCAAAGAAGACAAATTAACAAATGAACAAGTAGTTCTGCTGTAGTCACAGTGCTTATCTACTGCTATTCAGGCGGTGTGGCTTCCCAAAGTTAAAGAAACACGGTTTGCTGAAGTAGATCTGCTGCAGCTATCTGACCAAAAGGAGGGGCATGAGAAATGGATGCAAGGGATCTATACAGCCCTAAAACTTTGCAGTGAACTCTGGAAATTCCATTGCTGGGTGACAGCCGGCCCAGCTCTTCTGTCAGACTACTTTGTCTCGCTGTATCTTAAATGAGTTTGATCTACATTACTCAAAGAACCTCATTGTTTGAGTATTGCCCAGCCTACTGGTGTTTATTTGATCTCCTTCCCAAGGCATTTCCTAAAAGATGCAAGAAAAATGAAGGTCAAGTTCATACTGACATAAAAAATGCCATCAACCTGCTTTATACCCACCAAGTTCCCCTACTGCTCTTGGAAAGGGAAAAGGGCACAAGTGGCTGCAACCTAATTATAAACCAGCCACAAGCAGGAGTCTTTTACAATTAGGTTAGAGCCATTCCAAGTGAATTGGTTTACAGCAAAACTAGAACACACTGGACTAAAACAGAAACATTGGGCTCCACTCTTGAAGACACTGGTGGATACCCATCACATGTTATAGGTGGCTTTCAGCACAGGGGACAAAGAGTTCAACAAACAGTTGCAGAGCAGCAGTGTCCTCAGTTGCAGAAGACAGATCTAAGACCTAAGACCTTCCCCATCTGCAGAGGAATTTTTAGAGATCATAAGGACAGTTAAGTAAGGATAGACACACCTTGCAATAGTGCAAGGCATGGAGATGGGCTAAAAGTCAAGAGGTACAATTGCAAATATGTTCAAACACAGTTTTCACCAGGAAGGCCAGGGGAGAGACCCATGTGGCATCTCTCCTGTAGTGACCTCACTCATTCAACTCTCCTGGAAATGCACAAGTAAATTAACACTGTTTTTCTCTGGCATGGGAGGTACACTGGTGGCGCCAGGGACAATGGTATTCCCTAGGAACCTTATCCATCGCACCATTTATTCCCTTAGAATCACAGAATCATAGAATGTTTTAGGCTGGAAGGGACCCCTAGAGGTCATCTGGTCCAACCTCCCTACACAAGTAGGGACATCTCTACCTGGGCAATGACCAGCCCTGGTCAAATAGACAGGATTTCCAAGACCAAAACTATTCTTTTTCCTCAAGTAGTGATTTTGCTTATGATTTCCAACAGAAGAAAATCCAACCACTGGATATGACAGAAAATACTCTACCAGCTACAGTATGTTTACCATGTGCACAGAAAAATGAACAAAAAAAGAACCCATTTCCTCTGTTTGTCTGTCAGGTGCTGAATCACATCAACCTCATGCCAGCAAAAGCGATAGGTTTAAGCAGCCAACTCTGACTGGGATGACAATATATAGAAAATATCAATAACAAACAAACACGTGCTCCTGACAGTACAAAACTGGTTCATCAGCCATACAGTAGATTTTAAACAACTCCTCGTGTATTTGCAGCCAAATTTGCAGTCTTTGGATCACTCTTGGGGTTTCCCAAACATCATGATTTAATATGCAGTATAATCTCTGCACTTGTAATTGGAATAAAAACATTGTTGAGCAATAATCTGCACATTGGATTTCTACCTCTTTAACTAAGCAATCTGCCACACAACTGTACTCACCAGTATCAGCACTGCCACAGAACAGAGTAATCATGAAGAGCAGTTAATGTAAGCAACGCTGGTTGTTATTACTTCACACGCACCGTTCCATGCTGAATTGCCATCCATGCCAATCCTCAGAGTTTTAGATTCAGTACTTCAGTACTTTGTGCTCTGTATTGCAGCACAAAGATCTAAGTCATAAGCTAAAGTTCTGTCCTGGGATACCCATCACACATTCCCCTGATTTCTGTTTCTTTATAAGAGCCATCCATTCGTCGTGGAAAAGAGGGACATACAGCCACCAGATCACATCCTCATGGAAAAGAGGGACATACAGCTACCAGACCACATCTAACCAAAAAGATATTCTCTCCCATAGAATTCCCTCCAGGTGATATAATTCCCTACAGTGATACAATATTCTTGTGATAATTGCAGCAAAGTTGCATCTGGCAAAATCACCTGAGAACATGAGTGAAAGTAACTGCAGTCTCTTTTAAGAGCCCAAATTGCTCCACACTGCAGAAACCACTCCAGGCTTTGTGAACCACAAAAATACATTGCAAGTTCCAGGATGTGCACTGTATTTAAATGATGAAATCTTAGTTGAGGGCTGACAGGACTCTTTAAGTCAGATAGGCTGCTTAAAACTTCGATTGTTTGTGCCAAATTCTGCAGATTTTGTGCACACCAGCAATCTTATCGAAGCCCATTAAACTACCACTTATTTCATATTTATGATGGAAGACCTCAGGATCAGAACCCACCTCAGTGATACGTTTTCATTTGACTGCATTTTCTGCTCAGGTAGAACAAGTGCAGATAGCTGCAGGAGTTAAATCTTGTTACAGAGGAACACAGCAGAACTCTGCCTTCCTCTTTTCTTAGTGGCTAGGGTGCTAGATTTTGTTACACAGGCTCAGGCCACTGGTTTCTCAAGCTCACTATCTTGGCCTCATCAATGGCCAAAATCTCAAAAGGCAGAAAGCCCCTAAGAAGCTCATAATACATCTAGCTACTTGCAGAATGGCACGCACCATGCTCTTCTCTGCTTGGACTTGCATAGATATACCTGCACAGATATTCTGTGACCTATATTTTATGAAGCAAGAGATAAAGTAAGCATGTCTATAAATGTCAAAGTCATAAAACTATGTGTCTCTTCTTAAAGATCTATCAGCACTAACTGACTCAATATTTTCAAGCAGCACTGAATGGGATATGCTGACTCAGTGCTGCATCTGGAAGTATTTATTTTTGTTGGTTCTGAATTCATTTCCTGAAATAGATACCACAGATCTGGTGTCCAACCAGTATCAAGAGATATAGCTAAACTGAAGTCAATGGAGCTGAGCCATTACATTGCCAGCCACAAATGAGGCCCTTCCTAAGAGCATTCTTTGCTGCCACTACACAGCATTTTGTGCAATCCCCTCAAAGGCCAGCTTGTTAATAGGCTTCTACAGCAAAATTTGGGAGGCCAATCTACCACAGAAATGATTACACTCAAAATGCGATCAATGAGTGTCATAGCTGAGGCAACTCTTTCCTACACACACACACAAGTGCTTAGGACGTAACCAGAGCAATTCATTTAGCACACTGGTAAAATGATTTTAAATGTCACAGCATAGCTCCAAGATATATTTACTCCTTGTAGTCAGCATTCTTTTGTTGACAAATTAAAACTGTTAAGGTATAGACCCAATCTCATTTCAAGTTTTCTTTTACTGAGATAATATATTTGCCCTCGTATTCGGACCTTTCAGTAGTTTTATACAGCTGTGTCTCCACCAGCTTCGGTATTGATACTGTCTTTTGTGTTCTTGTCAGGAAAACTAAAATGAGGCTGTTTCTCTCTAAATTAGATTGCAGCTGCTGCTACATCATTGGCTTATTATGACACTTTGATTTATATCTAACTAGCAAACTAACAAATAAGTCAAGTTACTAACTAGAGCTGCTTTGTTAAGTGCTTGTCTCGCATTGTCTAGATGGAATCAGGTACCAATGTAGGCGTATAAGCCAAGCCTGACATATCCCTTTCAAAGGCATACGTGATTAATGGGGCATTTCATTGCTGCAAGTGAACTCAGCCTTGTTCCACCCCTGAATACAAGTATTGAGAAGAAATGCCATGACTTACGGAGACACTATTTTTTCAGTTTGCTTCCTTAGGTATAATTTTCCCCACTGTTCTGCACAAGGTGGCTTTGCTAGATCATCAAATGCACATATGGAAATAGAGCTATGTGGTCACTGCTTCATGCAGTCATTAACTTATTTAACCAAGCACGCACATGTACAAGGAAGAAACTCGCCACTTTTTCACTGGCATCTGTAGGGAACGCAGGTCTACCCCAACTTTTTGCTGGATGGATTACTCGGGGTGGAGGATTGGCTGAGAAATAGTCAAGCCCAAAAGCCACCAGGGGTAACTGGTACAGTCACTGAGACACCTCAGCACATGGAGATTGAACACAGGGTGCCACCAGTTCAGGGAAAATCATTCCAAGCTGCATCAGGAAAATGACTTTGCTATACAGAGGATACAAAACATGAGGAAATCCCTCTTGCATGAGAAAAGAGGGAATGTTCACAGGACAGTGGTTTCACTGAGTCATCTTTCTGTGCTTTGGATTTTCACATTTTGGAAAAAGGTCTTTTCTCGCTATGTCTGGAGAAAACTCACAGCACAAAGCTATAATGTTTTGGGTTGGGTTTTTTTTAATTAACTAGGGCTTTCAGTATGGCCCTGCAGCCCTGGAAGGTACTCAGGCCTAGGGCATCCATGAGGTGGTGCCAAGATGACCACTAGGGCAGTTGCCAGGCAGTGTCCTCAGATCCCTGAGTCAGACACGTTGGGTGTAATGTCCTCAGCAGGGCACAGGGAAGGCCAATGCCACCATTGCTGGGTGTACAGTGCAGAGCCCTACAGGGAACATGTCCATGAGGCCGGGGCTCTGCAATGAAGACTCTATACCACAGAAGAACTTGTTAGGTGCATTTCCAGCACCCACATGAGGAGCAGCCTGAGCTGGGCATCAAGCACAGCCATGACATGGGCCAGGAGCATGGTGGGGCACGAAGGAGCAGCAGAGTCGCTTCAGCAGCCTTTGCAGTGCTTCTGTCTGCCTGTTTGCCTGCAGGTGGATGCAGGTGATGGCACAAAGCCACAGACTCTGACCTACAAAGAAGGGAAGGTGCCGCACACTTGAGGGGGAGAATTTAGCAACACAGAAGAACTAAATCTGGTGGGTATTTATGCTGCAAGGTTTGTTGCTCTGCTCACCTCTCTGTATGGGGTTGCCTGGGGTGCTGAGGGATGCCATGTGCACCAAAGGAGGAGAATGGAGATAGCTTCTTGAGCACCTCAAAAAAGCCAGCAGCTCCTCTTAGAAAAAAATAGCTCCCTCCTTTCCTTCCTTATGTCCTTTCCAAGAAAATTGTTATATTAAATTCACCTGATCTTACCCACCTGCTTCCCATTGAGAGAAATGGATGAAAACAGAACATTCATATATTCTGCTGCTACATCTGTACAGCTTAAGTTTTTTCCCTCACCTGACCTCCTTCACTTTTTCCTTTTTCCCTTTTTTTTTGTCTCCACTGAAGATATTTTGCTCTACATCCAGAGAACAGAGAAGATGAGCAAGGTAAAGGCAGAAGGAGTGGTGTATTCAAAGATGGGTCACACACTGGATTTTTCCTGCTGCTAAGACTCCAGCAGAAGAAAAGGTAACTGGCAAGAGATCGTGGCACAATGCTAAGAAATGTCACCATGTAGTTGTTAAGTCATAGTTCAGAGTCCTGAAGGAGATATAGTGAAAAGGGAACACTCACCAGCCTTCTATAGCAGGACTGGTAACCAATTGTACTTCCAAGGTATTGTGAAGAGACAGTAAATTTCATTACTATATTAACATCTTCTGTATACATAGGATTGCCTAATAAACAAAATGCTAAATATCACTGCTGTGATTTGACCTGGCAGGCAGCTAAACACCACAGCCATTCTCTCACTTCCCAGCCATGGGATGGGGGAGAGAATCGGACAAAAGGTAAAACTCGTGGGTTGCGATAAAGACAGCTTAACAGGACAGAAAAGGAAAGGAAAAAAATAGTAATGATAATACACTACACAAGTGATGCACACTGCAATTGCTTACCACTCACTGACCAGTGCCAAGGCAGCAGGCACCTCCCACCCCAGGCCAGCTCCCTTCCATTTTATTGTCCAGCATGACGTTATATGATATGGCATATCCCCTTGGCCAGTTTGGGTCAGCTGTCCTGGCTGTGTCCTCTCACGGCTTCTTGTGCACCCCCAGCCTCCTCACTGGAAGGGCGGGATGAAAAGCTGAGAAGTCCCTGACTTAGTGTAAACACTGCTCAGCAACAACTAAAACATCCGTGTGTTATCAACAATATTCTCATCCTAAATCCAAAACATAGCATTATACCAGCTGCTACGAATAAAATAAACTTTATCCCAGCCAAACCCAGGATGATAATGGTAAACACTAAATGGTAATGATAATAAATACTGAATGTTAACTATAATTCCCTGCCTTGCTGGAGCTGGACTACTTTTCCACTGAATGACCATGGAAACAGCTTTGATAGAAGGTGCAGTGAAAAGCTGGAGCAGGGAGAGAGCTCTTCCCTCTACTCTTGGAGGATGCATTCCGCCTTCACTTGCAGGGCTGAGATATCTTCACAGAAACCACAGGAAAGGCTCTGAAGAGACGGACATACCTCAGCTAGTGCAGGATTGCAAAGCAACACCAGGCAAGGGTGGTGGTCCCTAACACCAGGGAAGGGCTTATGGTTTGCTCCTTTCTCAGCAATCTGCAGCCCCAGCCCAGGTGTAGAGACAGCTTTGGGTGTCTGGGTTATGACAGTGGAGTTTTGGGTGGAGAAATGGGTAGTTTGTGCTCTTGTTTTTCAGCAGAGCCTGATGATGTATGTAAGAAAGCCCTGCTTACATTCAAGAGCAGCCTGTCTCGGGTGTGGTTGGAACCTTGTTTGACCAGCCTTTGAAATGTTTTTCAGGAGGCTTTGTGTTTACAGGGGAAAGAATTGTGGCTACTGTACAGCCAGAGCTCTGCCTCACTAGTGGCATGGGGTGTCCAGGGCCAGGTTTGGCCCCTGCTGCCATTTAATTCTCTTTTTTTTTTTTTTGCCTCCAGGCCCTACTAATGTAGCATCTCCTTCCCTGTTGTTTTGACTGTTGCACAAGGAGATGAACTTTCCTGGCTTCCTTGGAAGTAGATTTGGAGTGAAAGACTGCCTGCATTCCCTGATCCACCAGTTCCTTTGCTTTCTGGGATCTCCCTGAGCAACTTCACATTGTTGCTCAGTGTTAGGCAGGACCAGGCTTGTCCAGATCGAAGGCTTCAATTTGTGCCATGGATGCACTGATCCCATGGGGAGCAAAGAGCAGAAAGTCCCTGGGATCCCGGTGCTGTCCAGAGTCATGCAGCCCTGTGACACAAGTACGATACAGGCACAAGAGGGATCACCCATGACCTAGGATAGAAGGACAAAAGATGAAGTGGAGAAGGACAGGGACAGCATGTTTGGGACTGGGCTGGATCACAACCAACAAGGGAGAAGTCAGCTGTGGTGCATTAACACATCGCACTGGTGGCAGCAACAAGAAAGCAGTCACTGATGAACATCTGAAGACTTCACAAGCTCCTCAGAAATGCTGGCCCTGCTCTCCAGTGCCCTTGCCCAACCCCACTTGCATCCGCAGGAGAGATGTTCTTTCCTTCCTTTCTTCCTTCCCAGATGCACACTTTTCCCAACCCTCGGGCTGCTCTACCAGCTCCCACATCACAGAGAGTTTCCAAGAGTAGTGGCAGAGCTCGACAGCCTCTCAGTGAAACCAGAGAGCAACAAGTCCCAGCGATGGGGAGCAGGGAGCCAGGAGCAGCCGGCCGCGGGGCTGAGCTGTGCCCGGGTCGGCTGAGCGGGAGCAGGAGGAGGCGTCTCCGGTTCCAAGCACTGGGAAACGCGGAGTTTTTCCAGTCTGGGGCAGGGCAGAGCGCTCCTCGCTCCTCTCGAGGGGCGAAAACTACCCTGCCTCCCTACTCGCCCCGTGTCAGCCCCCGGCTCCTGCGGCAGGAATTCCGGCCGCCCGGCGGGAGGGCTAGCAGCCCGGCTCGGCTCGGCTCGCAGCCCCGGCCCGGTCCCCGCCTGCCCCTCCAGCACAGCCGCTGCCCGGGCTGAGGCAAGGGCAAGGGCAGGGGCAAACCACAGGCGGGCCCCACCTCGATACAAGAAAATGCAAAAGAAATGGGATCTTGATCCGTTCTTTCTGATTTCTTTTGTCTCCATTTTTCCTTTTTTTTTTTTTTTTTTTTCTTTCTTTTTTTTTTGGGGGGGGGGGTGGGGGGTGTCCCTTTTTTTTATAGCGGGGGCGCAAGGAGGGGTGAGGGGGGGGATCATCTTGT
>JAAGNO010023279.1:0-13136 GCA_033439905.1 Ceryle rudis | reverse complement strand
AACTCAGTCTGCGATTCTATGAACATCCTCCTGGTGCAAAGTTTTCACCGACGTGACCAGGAGGGGTTTCCTCTGGTTGTCACCCTGCCGAGACCCTCAGCTCCCTGCCAGCCACAGCCGTGCTGTGCTCTCTGCTCCAACCTCGGGCACGCCGCTGTTAATCTGCCCGCTGGGACGGCTGCTGCACGCTGTAAATAAAAGCTGTCACTTGTGACCCTGAGCTTTAAGGACTCTTGATTACATTCAGCCCTGTGCCGCTCTGAGGGTGGAACCGGTGGTATAGAAGATGTTTTTTTGCATAAGCGATATGTTGCATGTCTGTTTATTTTCTGTAGCCTGCGTGTGTGTCCGTGTGCACCTTCCACTGGCAAACCAGCAGCTGCTGGCTGCCTGCTGCCTGCCCCGGAGAGCTTAACTTTGCTGGAGAGGTGGAAAGCTCCTCTCCAGCCGTGCAGGGGCTCTGGATTTGGCAAGTCTGGTCCTGGGTCTCCAGGCACTCGGGGGAGGCAGATGGGGATGCCTTGAGCATCTGTTGGTCCTCAGCGGGCACCTGCATCCCTGCCCTTGGGGCGATGCTCCAGAGCAGCCTTTGAAGGGTTGGTGCAACCTGGAGCCGTCTGAAAGTCAAGGGTTGGCTTTTATCTCAGCAGTCGCCCCAGAGCTTCAGTGGAGCTGATTTTCTGAGCAATCTGGAAAAAGTGGGAGGGGATCTGCTTAGGCCAGAAGAAAGAAACGGAAATAAATTAATTCCGTCGCGTCTTTCTATATAAAATTAGTCCTGAACTTTCCAGGGAAGCGACTCTGGGCGTCAGGCAGAGGGTTTAGGCTCCTCTGCTGGCACTTGCCCATGTAGCGTGGTGACATCTGCAGGGTGGGCAGGGGGCTGCTGCAGGCTGTGGTCGTGTCAGTTTAGGTTGGTTCTGGGGGCACAGGAGGGGTCCACACCCCTGCAGCAGAGGTGGCCCTTCCCTGGGAGAGGCAGCTTGGTTCTGCCTTGGTGACCTGAGCCAAAGGTCCCCGCTGTGGAGCTGCCGTGCCACTGGCAATGCCAGTGCCACTGCTTGGGGCCAGGGCAGGAGCCACGTGCGGGCACTGGTGTGGCAGGGCGGGCAGGGGATGCCTGTGCACCTGCCTTGGGGACGTGTTTCCAGCAGCTCTTTGTCTGAAATCGGCTTGTTCTGTGTCTTCAATGGCTGGATGAATTTTAGCAGAGGCTGGTAGCCGATTTCATACTTCACATTTCTTGCTGTAAGAAAAGCTGGGCTAAATTTGCCCGGCAGAGCTCTCCTGCGATGCTTTCCACCTCATCTGCCTGGCTTCAGGGAGCAGATGAGACACCAAATCCAGCAGCAGGTGAGGCAGGTCCCGTAGAGCTCACGCAGCGTGGGCAAGTGCTCGTCAGCCGGAACACGCCTTGATTTTACCGATTTGTGGCACGTCTGACTCTTCGGACGACAGCTTCTCCACAGCTGCTGCTGGGTCCTGCTCCCCCCTCCCAGGACAGGCTCTCAGGGGAGTGAATAACCATTTTTCCTGGGAAGCAGAGCCTGGCTTTGCTTTCAGCGGCTGCTCCCCTCCCTTGCAGAGGGGCCCAGCTTCGCAGTCAGCGGAGCCTGTCATTTGCATGCAGGGGCTCAGTTGCCAAGAGATGCCGCGAGCAGCACCCGTGGCTGCACCCGCTGCCTCCCAGCTGCTGGTATTTTATTCATGTTTCTTTGGCTCTTGCATTTGAAAAATAATAAAACCTCCTCGGTGTGCTCTGGTTCCTCAGCACACCAGTAAACTGCAAGGACCCATGTGCTGGTGGTAATGCCGGTGGACAACAGGCTCGATTCCTGCCTTGGGGGAGGCAAAAAGGAAAAAGATGAATGTCTTCAAAGCAGAGAAGTGCTTGAGCTGCTCATTTAAAGAGCAGCTGGAGCGGCCTCGAGACCCAGAGCCTGGTTCAGAAAACTCTTAACTGGTTCTCAGGATGGTGTGAAGGTGCCTTCCCGGCTCTTGGCACACCGGGGACTCTCCCGCCCCCTTGGTGTCTGGGAAACACCACCCAGAATAGCCTGGGTGTTCAATCCTGGGTGTGAAATTTGGCATCCACCTCAGCTGACAGCAAGCGCGCTGGGGACGTGGGGTTTTGTGGGAGATGCTCCTGAACGGGCACCGGTGTCAGCCCCGCTGCTGCACAGTGGCTTCCTGGTGTGGTCCGACAGCCGGTGTCCCCGCGGGTCTGTCCTGGTCGGGGGCAGTTGGAGTAAAAGGTGTAATTAGCTCAGGCTGAAGGCAGGAGGTCTGGGCTGCTTGGGAACTGCAGAGCCAGGGCACGGGCACAGCAAAAATCCCCGTGGGAGCTGCTGGTGGAAGGAGGGAGGTTGTGACGCTGTTCACCATCATCTGCTCCTGTGTCCTCCTTGGTAGAGCTGTACGGGAGCTCAAACCCCATCAGAGGATGGGGACCAGTGTGGTGGAAACTCATCTGGAAAATGCAATCCTGGCACATCCTCAGCCTACGTGGACTGTGTGAGCTGAGTCGCTTCCTGGGCCCTTTGTTGTCTGACCAGAGCGGCTTCATTTCTTACCACAGTTCTTCTCCAGGCAAGATGTGCTGTGGCTCAGGAGCGGGTTGGGAAGCTGTGCCCAGGCACACGTGGTGTCACCACAGTGTCCCTCCCAGAGCCACCAGCATCCCCCACAGCCAGGTCATCATCTGGCACAGTCCTGGCTCCACAGGTACCTGGGGCTGGAGATTTGTGTCCCATGTCCTCGGGGTGGCAAAGGCGCAAGATGAGGAGGAGGTCGCTGCTGGAGGAAGGCTGAGGGCACATGGATGTGGTGAGTGTGCATCTCTCCAGATGGTGCCAGGTGAGGAAATTGGGTGAAGCCAGTTTGGGTGGTGGAGCCTCAGCTGCCCCAGTGCAGAGCCTGGCATTACCATGGGTCTGCTCATGGTGCTGGGACCTGGGAGAGAGCATTTTATAGCCAGTAAAACATTTAAATGGGTCTAGAGTAAGTCTAAATGGTTTGAATATTTCATGGAATACATTTGGCTTAATTTCACTTTCATCTTTTCGTTGTGATAAAATATTGAATTCAGTGGTGCAGAATTGGGTTTTTCTTTGAAAGCGGAGGGAAGGCGGCTGGGTCCCTGGGGACGGGTGGGCTTTGGGGTGCCTCTGCCACCTCCGTGATGGGCATTTAGGGGCATCCCTGCCCCATGACTCTCACTTCCCTCAGCCCCCGTGATCCCTCCGCTGAGCCACTGACTCATTTCCTTACCGCTGATTAATTGTTTGCCCTGGGGAGGCTTCTGTTCATTCCCGGTGTGGATGCTGGTGATCTCAGTGCACATGTGGGGAAGAGCTGCTTTCCCCCTCGGGTCTGCAAAGGGCGGAGAGACCCGAGCTGTGGGGATGGGGTCGGGTCAGGCACGTCAGGGTAGGACTTGTGCTGGAAGGCTGAGCATCAGCGTAGCAAAGGGTAAGGGCAGCGATCGGCTGCTCCAAAGCCTGGGACAGCGAGTGCTCCCAGATCATCCCCCTTAGAAAAAAAAAAAAACCAAACATGGGAAAAACAACCCCATCCAAGTGGCCCGGAGCTGTTTGTGGTGGCAGGAGCCGCAGTGTGGTGTGTGTCTGAGCTGGTGTCCGCTTGTCCTTGGCTGGTGATGGAGGGGATGCAGTTCCTATGGCAATGGGGAATTTGAGGATTGAGGGCTTGGTTACCTGCAGAGCCTTTGGAAGCAAAATATTTTGTCGTCGGCATTATCCTGGGGTAGGTGAGGGATGCAACGAGCTGGGGCAGTCTAGTGCAGCCACTGGTGGGAATCACTGAGAACAAGGAGGGCTGGGAAAGGATGGAAAGCTGCAGGATTCCTGCAGGAGACAACGTTGGTGGCACCATGGGGACATCCCTGCCGGGATGCATGGGACTGGCTCAACGCTGTGCTGTGCAGAGCCAGGGCTGCACTCGCCTTGCTCAGCCCCACCACGCAGCCCACGTGGCTCCTGCCCCGCTTGCAGCCTGCCGAGGAGGGAGCGAAGCCGCGGTGCTGCTGTGCACGCTGCTGGCCCTGTCCGCGAGCGATGGAGATGTCCCTGGTGAGGCATCTCCAGGGGAGCGGTGTAACTCGCATGGCTTTGCTTGTCTGACAGGGGCATACGGCAGTTTTAATCCTGGCTAAGCACCGAGCTGTTGCCTTGAAGGATTGCAGAACCTCTCAACGGCAACAGCAAATATTTCATCTTTATGCCTGCATCGGAAAAAATATTTTTCCAGTGATTGTAATTAATGTGTTGGGAGCTCATGGTACTTCAGCTTTAAAAGGTGACGTCTGTTGCCCTGGTCCACAGCTGTCCCAGGGTGAGAAGCCCGATGGGGGTCTGGGGGACTTGGTGATGCTTCAGGGCTTTAGCCTGGGGTAGATGTTGGTGTGACAGACTCGGCGAGTCTGGGGACAGTGCTGTCTGCAAGCAGGAAAGGTGCCTCTTTCTAGAGGTCTTAAGACCACCAACATGTCTCTGCGAATGCAGCTGGTCCTGTTGTGAACATCTGGGCAGGTTTTTGTGTTTTACTGATTCATTTATTGAAAGGAGAGGAGTGGCGGGGTCTGTGCTCAGCTGCACTGATACAGCTGGACCTGCCTGGGTTGGGTGCCACATCCACTTGCAGCCAGCCCAGACCTGGCCAGCCCTCGTTCAGCCCGCCCATGTCTCGGGATACTTTCCTCCTTCCTGCCAAGCCACGATGTTCCCGGGCCCAAGTGACACGCTGGGGAAATGGAGGCTTTGGCTTTTCCAGCTTTGCTTGTGCGGGCGTCACCACGGCAACCGCGCGGCCGCCGGCAAACGCTGCATCCGACGAGCACTGTTTTATGGCATTAACGTGGTTTTATTAGCGAAGCGCTGCCGAGCCGCTGCCGTTTGCGATATCCATCTGCCATGCGATGTGTGCTGGGTGGCAGAGGAGGAACGGGGGGGTCCTGACCCAGCAATGCTGCTGCTCCTCATTACTGGTAATGAAACTGGACTGACCTTAGCTCCTGGTGCCATCCCCACCAGGAAAAGCCATTGGTGTCGGCACTCCTGTGCCCTTTGCTCTCAACCTTGATCTAACCCCCTAGTAATGTGGGGGTTTTTATCCAAAGCCAAGGGCAGGAGGCTGATCCAGGGAACCCCGGCCACTCTGGGGAGAGCAGACTCCCCTGGCCAGGACCTTGCCCTCTGTTGGGCAGTGATGCTGAGTTTGGTCCGAATTGATGCCGTTTGCTTCTCCCATGCTGCTCAACAGCAGCAGGTTCCCGCTGCTTCTTCCGAGCCGACGACTGAGACAAACACAACCGCAGGGCTGGATGAATAATTCAGCCCATTCTTGTTGCTGGGAGGGTTCAAAGACACTGTCCAGGGACCTCCTTATCAGAGGGGGCCGGTTCCTGGATGATCATCCATCTTGCAACAGGGATTCAGTGCCTCAGGCAGCGCAGAACCAGCCCAGTCCTTTTCCTGGGATCACGGGGAGCCCTTCCCACTGTTTGTGCAGCCAGATGGTTGGGCTTTAATTTGGTTTTTATTTTTTTCCCCCCAGCATTAAGCACACTCGGCTCTCAGGAGCTGCGGGAAGCGGCCGCTTCGCCAGGGTCGCAGCTGAGGGAGGACACAGCATCACCTCCCGGCATGGCTGGGCACTCACCCTCCCACCCCAGCGGCCGCCAAGCCCCCGTGCGCTCACCGCTTTTGGCGTCGCCCCGTTTGCCGCACGCCTCGGCGGAAACGCCGGGGATTGTTGCTACTCTCGGCGTCAATTTTTAGAGCGCGGAGCAGGTTTTGGCAGCGGCGCCGGCCAGCCCACGCAGCCTCGAGTGCCGCCAGCCTTAGGGAAGGGCTGGCAGCTCCGCCAGGGATGCGGCTTCCCGGGGGTGAGCCCACTGTGCCGTGTGACCATGTACACCCCCCCAGAACCAGCACGACAGAGCCCCCGGTGCCGTGACAGCCATGCTGCGCTGCCCTGGGCAGCCATCACCGGTTGTGTTTATTTTCTGGGGTAACCGCATGCTCTGGGGTGTTTCCGTAGGGACTGTGGGGTGCTGTGTGGCCACAACAGTGGCTGGTGTGTGGAGGGAGTGGGGTCAGGGCTGGGAAGCATCTCAAGGTGTCCATGGGCTTCCTCAGGCTCGCGTGAGTCAGTGCTGTCAGAAAGAAAAGCGTCCCCAGGAGATCACGCGTCGCACGTTTCAGATGAGTGGGTTTCTCTCCTTTCTCCAAGTGCCGAGGCACACGCAGCCTGAAGCCAACCCCGAGCAGCTCGAATGGTGCTGGGTCCTGAGCCCTGTGGGCAAGTTCTCCTCCCATTCAGGGAGACCAACTGTGGACACGGTTGGCTTCTTCCCTACGCCTTCCCCTAGACCTGCCATAGCTTGCTGAGGTGGCTTGGGGAAAATGTGGCTGGTGTGATGGGACCAGAGTGGGGCTGGGAATCTCTTCCCAGTGAATCCTGCTGCACTGGTTTAGGAGAAGGGCTGGATGTGGGGCATCCCTGCAGCCCCTCTCCCTGTGGCATGTGGCCATGGAGCATCTCTGTGGTGCATCCTCGCAGCACATTGCCATGGTGCAGGCACAGCAGCACTGCAGCAAACAGCAGTGGCTGAACTAGGGGAGCTGGAGCCCTGAGAGGGGTGACCAGAGGTTTGTGTTACGAGGAGAAGGAATAAAAGATGGAGACCGTCCTCGCTCCTTGTACCCGCTGTCACTGCAGGGGGTAAGTGATGCTTGGTTTGAAGAGCAGCGTGCACCAGGGTGCTCCCTGCTGCCACCTCTCCTGGGGCTCTGCAGGGATGGAAACCCCCAGAACGTGACAGCACAACTGGAGCGTGAACTGCCGTCAGGGGATGAGAGCTCCCAGGCCCGAGCGTTGTGCCAGCTGCTCTGCTCCTCCAGCTTTCCCCAGGGCTTTGCTGGGAAGGGACCAGCTCCTGCAGCATCATCCCACTCCAGGATGCGGGACATGCACCAAAACCAGCGCACGGTGCTGGGTGCTCTGGAGCTGGCTGAGCTCAGAGAGTTTCACCTCATTTAATTAGTGATGAGGAGCTGAACTCAGGGAGCCGTGTGTGGCTGCGGGGGGTGTGCCATGCCCCTCCACAGCGGGGCGAGCCACCGCTTGGCTCAGCAGTGGGGTCGCGGGGCAGCCTGAACTTTCTTAACGACATTAACGCACCGCACATAGAAATGCGCCGGGATTAGTGTGAGAAGCGCTTGACAACACCTAAAATAACTTTGTTCCCAAGCGAGTGTTGCCACACGGCAGATGTGGTTTTTCCCTCCTGAATAATCCACACGTGAGGTCGAGTTGCGCCCGCAGCGCTGGCAGTGCCGTGGGGCTCGGCATCACTGGGGTGTTTCCCGGGGAGAGCAGCGGGTGATGGGGCAGCTTTGGGGCGCAAGCGATTCCCCGAGGATCAGCCCTACAGCTTGGTGCAGGAGTGGAAATCCTCTCCCAAGGACTGTGGCCGCTCCAGCCTGAAGCTTTGGCTGTAGCTGGGCTTTTCAAGGGGATCTCCCTGGTATGATAAAAAAAAAAATCAAGGCGTCTGCGTGTGGGTTTTGGTTCGGTTTTATTTGAAAAAAAAGTTTGCAAGTGCCTGTCTTGCAGTACCCAGAGCACTGTGTTCCCAGCCCCGAGCCTGGCACTGCCAACCGGACCTCCCAGTGCCCACCGCAGTGGTCTTGCCACCCGTGGTGAAGCAACTCTGGTTAGTGAGGAGGAGATGAAACCTCAGAACGTTCTCACCCAGAGTTTGGAAAGCAAACCTGGGGCCGAGGAGGGTCCTGCCCTGCAGGGAGGGGGCCAGGGCTCATCGTGCTTCAGTCCCCAGTGCCAGCGCTGCTGCAGGCTGGGGTTTCAGCACCAAGACCTGGAATGTGCCATTCCCAGGGAACTTCAGAAAACCTCATTAGGGTTGTTCAGTCGCTCTTTTTTCCTCAGATCCCTTGAAGGATTCATCTGGACGGGGGGCTGCTGCGCAGCGAGCAGGCGGCTTTCGAGAGCTGTCTGCTGGAGCTGAAGGTGAAGGAGGGGGGGGTTCATGGTTCCTCTGATAAAAAGCTACAGATTCATCTGTCAGGTCTTTGGGGATTTCTTTTTTTTTCCTTAAGGGATGAGAGGTGCTTTTTAATAATGCTGTTTGCAGCCTTGTCTGCAGAAGATGCTGTGTTGCTGCTGCCAGGATGTTTGCTGTTGGATACTCAGACCTGGTGTTTTTTAATTGGATTGCAAAGTCTTCTCCAGAACTCTGGGCCAATTTCCATCCCTTTCAGTGCCAGCCCCCGATAGAGCGAAGCCCGGCTGTGCTGCTGGCTGCGGGTGCAGGTCCAGCTCGTTGAACACCCTGTGCCATGCATGGGAGTCTCAGGGGCTGGAGCCTCGGAGCCTTTCTCAGCAGCATCTTCCTCCATCCTCTTCCTCCCTTCCTGGCTGGGATCATGCTGAGGGCAGGTGAGGCTGCCCAGAGGCTGCATTTGTAGCACTGAAACCAAATTGTAGTGTTCTTCAGACTGGGGTAGGTCAAATGGAAAACCTTCATCAGGAAGAATCAATCTTTCCTAGCTGCTTGCCGCGCTCAGGGGCTGCTCGGGTGTGCAGCGGGTGAGCTGGAGGAGGGACAGGCTTGCAGCCCCCTCGCTGGGTGTTTCCCGGTCGCTTTCTCTTCCATGAACCCCACTGCTGCCTGGCTCTCAGGGGCCGAACCAGTTTAACCCCTCCTGAGCTGGGACGGATTTTGTGCTGGAAATGAGAGGGCTGCTGCGGGTCTTAAAAGTGGTTCCCAGGACCCTGTGCCTGGACACAACTGGGCTGGTGCAAATTATGTCTCCCCATGTCTGGGGTGGCTCCCCCACAGAGATCGTCCTATTTACCATCTTTGGAGGGAGCAGAGGATGGATCTTGTGGACCCAGGGCTGGCTGTGGCCACTGAGGCTGTGACAAGGATGAAGCACAGTCTGCAACAGGGCTTCCCAGCTCACCCTGAAGCTCCAGCACCCCGTGGGCCGCTGTGATGGGAGCGCTGGGCACAGCGGCACTTCTGACATGAGGACTGGCTTCTTAGACAGAAAAACTGATGCAAGGCTTCATTTCCCCCCGGAGTAGAGTGAACAATCCCCTGTATAACAGTCATTGATGACCCATTTTTCATTCTCGTGGCATTGACAGGCTCCGTGTTTGCTGTAAATGAGAAATGATACCGCAATAAATGCTCTGTGGAGGTTCCTGTTCCGCTTTGCAGCGCAGCGTGTCCTTGATGAAGAAAATGAAGATAAATATGTTGAGTGCCACGTTCCTGATTCTCGGCGTTGGCACGGATCTGCGTGAGCCATCTCTGCCCCCTTTGTTTCCAAGGCTGCCTGGTTTAGAAGTAAGGATGGGTAATTTTAAAAATATCTCTTTTATTATAAAAAAAGAGATGGAAGGGGTGAGTAATGCAGCCCAGGGTGTGGGGGAGCTGCCGCAGACCGTCCCTGGGTGGAGAGGATGTGGAGCCGTGGGCTCCATCTGCTCCCGGGACCCAACCGCGTGCTGGGAGCTGTAGGGATGGGCTGCAGCCTTCCTGCTGACTGTTGTTTTCTGGTGGCTCTGGTCTCCTGGGGTGGCTGTAGCAGATCCTGTGGATTTTTTAAGGATGGAAACCCCAGTTTGGCTGCTGCCTGCGGGGCTGGGGCGCGGGCTCGCTCCGACGTGGTGGGGACGTCCGAACGCCTCGCGTGGCCGCGTCGCCCTCCTGTTGGGATGAGCCTGAGCAGCCCCAATGGGTTTAAAAACAGTGATAGTCTGGGTCTCGTCTGCCTGTGCCTCCTTCAAGGAACCATCCCCTTGATCATCCCCAGACACTGCCTAACTGGTTGGGTGGAGCAGCCGGGCTGGGGAGGGAACGTGTCACCGGGCTGGTGCTGCTCCAGCAGCGCTGGGTGGCTGCGGGTCGTGGCTGCCGCGGGCGATGCTGAGAAGTAGAGCAATGACTTTTACTTAAAAATATATGTGATCTTAACCAGATCCTCTTACCTCTAATCTGTCCCAAAGACAGGATTCTCTACTGCTTGCCAGGAAAACCTTTTATGCGCAGACTGATGTGAATGGAAGATGATAAGTCCTTAATTCTTCAGTGTGTCTGCTCTAACAAGAGCCTTGACGGTTATCCTCTGCAGGGCTGGCAGCCAGGGAGATGTTAATTGTGCTTTAATGAACCGTACTCGGCTCTGGACAGAGCCTAGAGCTGCAGACAGCCCTGGGGCATTTGCAGGGTGCAGGGAAGGGGCTTCGGTGCCTGTGGAGGCAAGAGGAGAGTGTGTGCCCGCCCGGAGACAGGGTTTGGGGTGATGTATATAGGGCAGGGCTTGCAGCTTCTCCCATCTCACCTGCAGCGTGTGTGGCACAGGATGTGCCCAGGCCAGGACCCGGCGTGCAGGGGGAGAGGGGACACATCGAGGGACCCTCGAAGGAGGCGAGTGGAGGGGATGCAGGGCTGGCTCCAGCAGCAGAGTGGATCCAAAGCCCCATCTGCTGCCAGGTGCCATGTTAATCTGCTCTTCGCAGGGTCTGCTGTTGAACTGAGCAGCAAGCGCCGACACGTTAGCATTTCTGAAAGGATCTTGGCACCAGGGATCGGTGGCTGGCTCTGGAGCGACTCTGCTGCAGGCAGAAGTGTGCAAGTCCTGGGGAGAAAGAAAAAAGAAAAAAAAGAAAATCAAGGCAGAAGTTTCTATTTTTAGCTGCAGAGTGCAAACGCCCAGTGCTGCCGAGGAAATGAATCACCTGCACTGGAAGATGAATGGTTGGGTTTTCTCTCCGAGCAGGTTTATGGGACAAGGTGGAGGGGACTGTGGTGGGGTGTGCTGCCTACCCGGGTCTCCCTGGGACACGTGCTGGGGCTGCTCGGGCATGTCACCAGTGGTGGCACAGCTGCTCCACAGCTAAGAAGTTGGTGAGGGGTCTGGAGCACAAGGGGGGTGAGGAGCTGCTGAGGGACCTGGGCTTGCTCAGCCTGGAGAGAAGGAGGCTCAGGGGAGACCTGGCTCTGACAGCTCCTGACAGGAGGCTGGAGCCAGGGGGGTTGGGTGTTTCCCAGCACCTGGGCGATCCTCAGCATGTCTGGAGCAGGACGTTGTCCAGCCACACACCATGGCACAGCCCTGCACCCAGCCTGTGTCCCTGCCCTGCTCTCCCCATCTCCAGCAGCTTTCTGCAGGCTCCAGTGCAACGTTGGGCTCTTCCCTCCCCTCTCTTGCAGGCAATGTGCTTCTGAAATGGTTTTTCCTTAGGCTGGGGTTGGTGGGCTGGCTGGCAGCGCTCTCCACTGAGACCAGGCTGTGCTGGATGTGCTGGTGTCACAGCCGGGAAGGACATGAGCTCTGCCCTGTGACATGGTGATGGGCAGAACAGCCCCACCATAATGTGCTTTGAAAGCTTGGGAGAAGTCGAGGTAAGAGCTCTTACTGCTGTGGTGTCTACTCGGGGCTGCTGAAACACAAATATTTATGCCATAAATATTTGTTCTCAGTTACCTTTCCTCTAGCTGAACAGGTCTTGGTTTCAGAAGCACAGCTCCTTGTGCCATATCAGCCTCCCACTCCCTTCCCTTCTGGTACCCCCAGCAGCAATAACAGGAGGTTTCAGCCCCAGCTTCTGCCAGAGCAGCTCCTCTGACAAAAGCCCTGGGCAGCTTTTTCCTCAGGGCTGGGTCTGTGGTGACAGCTGTGGGCACAGCCCTGCCCGGGGGTCCCACAGAGCATCGTGCCAGCTGCTGAACCCTGCGGTGGGGTGGGCAGAGCCAAAACCCTCTGGGTACCTGCCCTCGTGGGGACCCTGGGATAGCAAGGAGCTGCCGTCGGGCTCCCCGTGCCCTGCCAGGGTTGTGCACAGGCTGTAAATAACGGAGAGGAGAAGAGGTGGAAAAACTCCAGCTTCTCACCTCAAGCCAGGCTGGATGGTCCAACACTGCTGCTGTGTCCCAGCCTCCTGGCACTTCAGTGTGGGCCCCCCTGCTTTGGGCACTCCGTGTTGGCCAGCTGGGGGTTGGTTGGTTTGTTTGCTTTTCTCAAATGAAAATGATTTTTTTTTTCTCATTTTCTCCAAAGTCACCCAATTTGGCTGCTTTAATTTTGAAGGATCCAGTTTTTAGAGACCTGCTTGTCCAGATGAAGCAGACTGGGGGCTGCTGGTCGAGCTGTGACCTTGGCCAAGGGCCGGGCTGTCCCTGAGCCAGGCTGCTGGGGCTGGAGGAGATGCTGAGCCGCCAGGACCAGCCTGCTGGCAGCGGCACACGCGCGTGTGGGAAAACTTCAGGGGTTTAATGAGCAAATTGAATGCAGTGTCCTGCTGTTTTGGGCAGATTTCCATATCGATCCTTAATCTATTTTTACAGCCGCTTTTGGAGGTGGTGTTTATTTGTCTGTCTGCTGCAGCTCCATCACAACTGCATCCCGGCTCCTCCCGGCGCAGGGTTTGTGCTCGCCGAGGTGGGAGCTCCCCAGGCTCTGTCGAGTGGGAATTTAGATCTGGATCTGGAAATATGGCACAGGGCAGGGGTCCCCCAGCTTAATGACATTTGGGGGTTATTTTCTTTTCTATCTTAAAAGCGGAGATGGGGATGTCTGGGGACCGGACTCACTCTGGGGATCGGCCCACTGCAGCAGAGGCTCTGGCACAGCCACAGCAACAGGGACAGATGCTCTCAGTCCCCTCGAGACCCCACAGCCCCCATGTTTCTCTCCTCTCCCCCTCTTCAGGAGACAACCCCAAAGCCTTGGGGAGGAGCAGGGCTGCAGGCTGGGCACACCGGGGTCCCTCAGCCAGTCCCCGAGTGCTGCCTGTCCCCTTTGTCTGCTTTGTGGCCATGTACACCGAGTTGCAGCCATGCCTGGGACGTGTCACGCTGTGCAGTGCCCACCCACGCAGGGGGATGCGCTGGCAGTTAGCTGAGCGGTGTTGAGTGCTCCTGGGAAGCATCACTGGACATGAGGAACAGTTTCTTCCCCTGGAGGGTTGTCCAGGGCTGTGCCAGGCTGCCCAGGGCCGGGGGGGGTCCCCGTGACCCCTGGAGAGGTTTCCAAGCCCCCCGTGGAGCTGTGGTGCTGAGGGCCAGGGGTCAGTGGTGCCCT
>JAAGNO010023278.1:30758-45371 GCA_033439905.1 Ceryle rudis | reverse complement strand
GGCAGAAGCGAACAGGGATGGGGAAAGAGCGGTGGCAGGACAAGGGTTGCAAAAATACCGTGTGTTTAATGAGTAAGCTGCTGTATTTGTCTTGATGGCTCTGTTAAACTTGGGTTGCGGGAACATCTTTTTCCTGTTAAATAGCGCGACAGAGGTTTTTTTTTTTTTTCCCCCCTGCAGCGCAGGCTCCGTAGCCGGAGCAGGCTGGTAGCAGTAACCTGTTTGCGGGAGGGATTTGTGCTCAGCCCTGCGCAGGCTGGAGCCCAGCAGCCGGTGCTGCTCAGAGCCAGCTGCCTCAGCGCTGCCTCTCCCCCAGGTCCCGGGGGAACTCGCTCGCCGGGGCCCTCTGGTCCCCAGCCGCCCTCCCAGGCAGGTGGCCCTGAGCCTGGTGTCTCTCCCCGGGGGGCTGCTGGCTGGTCCTCGCCTACCGTGGCTGCACAAGGCCCGTGGTAACCCCCCAGCGCTGCACCCCTGAGGGTGTTGAACGCTTTATGCTGCTAGGAGCAAATCTTCTACCTCCGAGGGCTCTGGTGGGAAAGCGTCACCCACCCGTGCCCCTGCTGGGCGGCAGAGCCAGAGCGCGTTGTTTTATGGCACGGTTGCGTGAGAGCATTGTCAGGATAAGCTTTAGCCACCTGCCTAAAGGCAGAGCCTCCTCCACCCTGCGAGGGGTTAAGGCGATAAATGCGCGAGGTGCACGAAAGCCAGCCCATCGTCCTGCTCTGTGCGTGCCTGGTCCAGTGGGGGCCAGCCAAACTCTTTGCTTCGCTTCCTACTATCAGTATTATTTGTCTTTTTTTTTTTTTTTTTAAAGAGAAAAGAAAATGTCAACTCAAATTCTGTATTTACCTATTTTTTAATTGCATAACTGGCAATGTTTGTTACGTCATATTTTTGTAAATTGATTTTATTTTACTTTTTTTTTTTTTTTAGAGTTAAGCAACATCCTGCTAAGGGAATGCAGATTAATCTTAAACTCATTTTTAGCTGAAGGCTTCTAAGGCTTTCAAAAGTAATTTGCTAGTTTCTGTCAATGTGTTTGACTAAAAAATTTAAAGGATAATTATCTGAAGACATCTTTCATGAAAACCCTTAACAGGAGTGAAATGATTGATCTCTGACAGCTTTTAAATAAGGTAACTTGTCACTTAAAAATGGTGCTGGTTTTTTTTCCAGCAGTATTTCAAATTCGTTGAAAAAAAGTAAGATAGATCAATGTCAGGATGAATAGAAGAGAACTGAAAACCAAACAAACCAAAATGAAATCAAAGCAAAGAACTCCCAAATTCAAGTGAGCAAAGAAAAAACTCTGCTGGCTGTGGAACTTATTACGTGCTTCCTATTTTACTGTGACTCTTCCTGAGCTACTTCAGCAAACAAGCCTTGCACTCCTCTTTGTGACAGAGCAAGGTCTTCCTATGCCCGCATAGCTCCACTATGACAGGGACGGCCGTTACTGGGATGGATTTTTGGCTGTGGTACCCTCTGGTAGGGTGCAGTAGGTACCCTGCCACTGCTAGCGGTTAAATACACACCTACTCTCCTACCATAATTAAGTAGTTACTGTGTTCTGCATTTGGACACATGTTGCCCTAATCCCTTTCCCTGGCTGCGTCACTGCCAGGCTGCTTACAAAGTTACACGCGTGCAGGTTTTTTTTACCTCTTTAGCCAGTTAAATGCAACGTTTCTCAAACATCTTTTCAGGTTTAGTTACTGGTCGCCACTGGGTGTCAATGCGGTAACTGATCTGGTTGAGGCACACAGCCCATTTGCCTCATTTATCGCTGTTTTATCCACAGCTAAGCTTGAGTAAGATTATTTTTATTTCCCAGTTACGTAGATGTTGCTTTGCTTGCGCTCTGTGGGCCGGGGACCCACTGTAGGTGCGGGCGCAGGGCTGGGAGCGAAGCCTGAGTCAGCCGAGGGCCCTGACCGAGGAGGATCATCGCTCCAGCGATGAGCACAGATTAGCAGCAGATTTTTCTGCTGACAGAGGGAGCACGGGTTTGCCTTAGAGCCTGGCACTGATTTAAGGCCGGGAGTACATTGCGCGCAGGTATTTCACAGTCTGAGAGAGAGTGGATTGATTTATTTATTATTATTATCTCAATTTTCTTTAAATAAATCTTCATCGTGTTGGAGTCTGCGTATTTCTAAGTGTAACGCGTCACCTTTCAAATGATACACAAAATCCATGAAATACACAAGGAAGTAAAAAGAATGTGCACTTACTGCATCGTGGCCAGGCTGTGTTTCTCACCCAGAGGACACTGGCTGACTGCTCTAACGCTTGTGAATGTGTGCTGCCCTGATTTAACGTCTGATGCTGAACTGCATTTTCAGTTTTCCCTGAGTAAAGAAGTTAAATGGTGTCAACATAGGAGCTCAAAATAGCATCCAAGTTCTTCTGAATAAAAACCATTGAAATAAAAATGACTTTTTAAATAAGAGTAGAAGCTAAAGGTGGAATTATTATTACATAGAATTATTAACAGTAGCTGAGTAAAGTAGGTAAAATTGTTCTTAGTTTTACATACAAAGTAGTTTATTCCAGACTTTCGTAGCACAAACTCTGCCTTATGAACAAACCCCCTGTTTGCTGTAGGGCAGCGAAGTCTGCATGACCCTCTGTGCAGTGGCTACCTTGGATAAAGCAGTTGGGATGTGCTCTGCTGTACCTGCTGTATTGTTGAATGTGAACTAGTGCTGATAGCGACTGGATTTGCTCAGAGAAAGCTGAAGCAAGAACAAGATCTTTCAGAGATAACAAAGAAATTGTTGTGAAAATTGCATGAAAAAAAATGAAACTTCTCTCCTAGTAGCAGTCAAGTGAAAGCAACATTTTTCCCTTACCTCTGCTAATGGGAGATACAGGGCTTAGGACAGTTTATAGTCCTCCAAGAACTTCACCAAAGCTGTAGATAACTCTTCCTTTCCTCAAATCTGAGCTTTTTGGCTAATGATCATATAGAAAATATACCTATGGTGTGCATATTTGATGATGTCCTTGCTTTATGGCAAGATTGCTGAGGTTTATCGTAAAGGAGCTATCATCGTTAAGTTTCCTTGAAAACCTGCTGTTGAAAATGGGTTCAAATCAAAACCTTTAACTTTTCTTAAACAGAAGACACAGAGTTTTGGTGGCACTCATCTCCAGGTGGATGGCTTGTTTCTTTTTCACAGTGGGAGGCGTTAAGGTCACATGGATATTTACACCTCCTCAACTTCTAGTCCTATGGAAACTTAGTCACCTAAGTTTTGCTGAAAGAATAACAATAGATGCTATCTAGCTGCAGAAGGATGTCAACCTGAAAGTTGGAGGACAAAACAGGCATGGGATGGATGCTTTGGGTGGCCTTACCGGTGGAATACTCTGTGGTCATGAATCTGTTCTGTAGTGTATTGGTCTTCCTGCAAAATAAATTCTGGGTCGTGTTGTATTTGATTTGAAAGTCACATATAGTACAAAGTGTTTGAAAGATCTTGAGAAATTAAGAATAATCTTCACAGAAGTTGTCCAAAGTTCTTGATAGTAGATCAGTGAACAGTTTAAATTGTGGAAATGTATACAATTTATTTAAAGTGAAATGACTGCATCTTATAGAGGTTTTTTTTTTAATCACAAATTTATTTTTCTATATGGAAATACCATAACTGAAGAGTGACTTGAAGAATGCTAGTTACATAGCTTTAGGCATTTACCTTTATTCCTTTAGATGCTTCCCTAGGTGATTTGTGGACCCCTTAGCATCGTGCACTGTATAGACGCACAGCGCACATGTGTGTATGCATATATATAAGTATTTATGTTTAATTTATTCTGGTTTTGGATTCTGTCAAGTTAAATGCAGTTACAGTCGTACATTTGTACACGTGGCACTAGTCATAGCCTCAACAGCTAGAACCTGCAGTTGATCTGCTCTACTGTGATGCTTGATCTCAGCTGGGGCATGTTTGGAGAAATGGCCAGACCAGTTCCAGCCTCTGCCCACCCTGTTTTGAGCTCTACTATTTTTAGTGCCTTGCGTACCTGCTTGTTGCTTCTAAAAAGTCACTCATAGCAGCCTTCCTTGTCTGTCTGTGAGTCACCAGCTTGCATTTCACTTAGTTTCAGGTATGAAAGTTTAGCTTAATCTTTGCACGTGGAAGGTGCTCTCGCCTGCGCCTGAGTAACTGGCAAAGCTGTATCGCAGTGACGGCGCTTAACTGTTTGTTCCTTTTAAACTTCATTTTGTTTCTCCTTTTATGCTTGCCCTTTTGACCTCAGCCCTTACTTGGAGGACAAAAGCCCATTCTGATCTCAAACCTGTTTGTTGCTGCCCTGGTTTTGGGGTGGTACGTGGGCTTCCCTGGCAGCAGGTTGCATCTGGTAGGGACTGAGCCACCTCTGAGCAGCCGGGATGCTCGAGATGTGCCCTCTGCCAGCGGCTTGCACTGTCTGGTGCAATGTCTCCCAGTGTTCACTGGTGGTTTTGAGCTTCCCGTCAGGGCTTTGAATTATGCGTTGCAAATACTCTTCATTTTCTTTGCCCAGTTTCTATTTGCTGTGATGTCTGTTCAGCTATTTGTATGATTATAGGTAAGATTAAACACCAAAACAAAACACCTGAATGGTTTTTTTTATACTGACATAGTGCACTAAATTTTCCTGATGTCCGTGACTTTAAAGAACTTCAATACAAAACCAAGGTAACTGCTCTCTTTGCCACCGTTTTCCTTACCGCACGCTCATCTGTTTCCTCAGTATCATTATTTTTGTATCACATGCACGTTTTCACAAGTTGTCACTGAAGCTGAGGGTTTAGGGAACTCGGGCTTTTGCTGCCTGGGATGGATGGGGTTGAAGCAGCGTGGTAAAGGAGATAAAGATGTTCAGGTAAGGTATGTGAGGTGGGTTGGTTTTTTTTTCCTGTTAGTTGTTTTGGGTTCTGTTTGGGTTTTTTGTTTTGTAAATAAAAGAATAAACAATAAAACAGGCAATATTTTCAGTGTTCTAAGGTTTTTTTTTATAAGACTCCAGAAGTGACGTACTCTTGAGATGCCTGTTCAGACTTTTTTCAGTTTCCAAAGCATAATACTACCTAAATATATGCTTCTCTGTTTACACAACTGGCAACTATTTTGTAAAATGAGTGCTTGGCTTTTGGAACACAAATGCTGATACGTTTTGCAGCCACAGATTTGTGAGATATGCAGAGCTGTGGCTACAGAGATTCAACCTTCAGCCCTTTCTGTTTTTGGAGAAAGTTCATAAATGAAACAAGGAATTGTAATGGAAATAGTTTTATGACCTTGAGTACTGAATACTGAAGTAAGACGTGGTGAAGATACCTAGTAAATAGCTTAATATTTTCCTCTTGCAGAAATATGTTAAAGATGGATGTGTTTACTTTATTGTCAACTCCTCTGGAGAAGGGTCTTCAAATTCAGTGATGTTGGCTGCAGGTAGTCATAGTTCAGCACAGTGAATATTAATATTTGCATGAATTTTGTAGTATTTTGGTTGTAAGTCTGGTTGTCAAAATGTATTTTAAATATTGGGGAAACGCTGCTCTTTGTGATGATGGGCTGCACTTCAGAAATGAAGTGTGCTGGGAAGAGTCACATGTTGAAGAACAGCATCTCAGCTGCTCTGTAGAGAGCTTCAGCATGAGTTAAATTGATCTCCAAGGACAAGTGCTGTTCACATTTAAGTATGATTTCTAAATATACTTAGTAAATGTTATTCACGTGTGTTCCTCAAACAAAGCTGCTTCATTCCTGTACTGTAGTTTGTGATATGCAGACGTCTTAAGTTAGCCACACAGCAGCTGTATCGTGGTGTTTCTTGGTAGGTCTCTGTTCTTAACAGGAGGTGGAAGGAATAAAAAGAATGAAGCCAGCTGCTTCTACTGGGTTGATGATTATCTGGTAATAACTTCACGCTTGTGCTAGATTTTGATAGTGGATACTGAGCTTTACCAGATCACTTAAAATAATACCTAAGGAGGCAAGCGTGTTTAGTTTTGAAGCACTTCTACAATAAATTGTAAAGGTTTAGCAATGCTTTGCTTTGTGGGAGATGGGACCAGAAGCACCTAGGTTAAAAAACGTAGTCACTGAAAACCTCCCGGGACTCTGACAGCTGCCGCATCAGACAGAGATTAGAAATTGGCCGAAGGAGCGGAGGACAGCACTCGATTTGCTCAGACGACTTACTGGTGTTCAAGGCATCTGGCATCACAGCATGGTATCAATGATGTTCGAGTTCTGTTTGAAAATACAGCTTCTTCAAGAGTTAATTAAACTTAAAGGTACAAGTCTTCTCGTGTTCTAGCCTTAGAAACCTCATTTTTGGGAATGCTAGGAATCCATGCTGCTAGAAGTGCATTCAGTCCCCAGTGCCACTTGAAGCCAGCGTGCCAGGGGTGGCTGTGATTGCATTTGTAAGCTGCCCGTGTTTCCCTGAGTGCTTCGCTGGTGCGTTACCTGCAGCCCAGGCTCGCGTTGGTGTGAGCCTGTGGGGCTCCTTTTTCGTTTTGTCAAGGCTGGTTTTGTTGCATAGGTCTAAGGGGTGTGTAAGTTCTGGGGCCTGGCATGTGGGTACTTGAGAGAACGTACTGTGTATGTGTGGGACACGGTCTATAAAATAGTACATATTCAGATTGAAATTTGGATTGATTGCCAAAAATGTGCTTGCAAGCAGAGGTGCCCTTAACCCATAGCATTTGCCAAGTAAATTACGTCTCCTAGCTATGCTTTGTAATATGTAAGAGCTCTTATTTAATTAGCATCTTCATTTAAAAAAAACTACAACGTATCTACTGTGTAGAGGCCACTTCTTGCCAGGCCTCCATGGAAAGGTATGAGAGGGTGAAGTGAGCTGCTCTCTGCTTCTTGGGTGTTGGTGTCTCCCTCCCCTTTTAATTTAATTAATACCAGAATGACATTTTTATCATACTCAAAAATCAGGAAATGAAAACCTTGTTTAAAAGAAATGAGCAGTGTGCATACACGGAGGGGTTATACGTGTGAGCAGCCTTTGTGTGCTCTCCATGGCAACTGGAGTTTTGGGTAAAGAAGGTTCACAAAGACAGGAGATTCAGAGGGCAGGGAGCTGGTGAGGCTGGTCTGCAACTGGATGGCTGAGCAGCTGGAGCACCACTTTCTTGCTCTGGTCTTGATGTTGCAGCTGAGGAGGGTAGATAGTGAGCAAAAGTGCTATATCTGAGAGTGCTCCCCACTGCTGCCATCCTCCTGGAGGTGGTTTTATCTCTGGGCTGGTGGTGTGTAGATGGGCAGCAGGTGCTCCGTGGAAGCTGTGTCCCTGGCTGCCCCGCTGCCCTTTCTGCTGGCAAGCCCACCTTCTGGGGAATCCCCATTCTTGCTGATGGTCCCTGCTGTAATGATGTATGCCTCCTGACAGAACTCATGCAGAACTCGTGGCTATTTTGTTTATATGCCAACCTATTTAAATTTATACAATGTAATTCAAGTTCGATTTGTTTTCCTTTTTTTTTTTTTTTTTTTGGCAGCTACCATGAGCAGGCAGCAGAGGGTATTTGATTTTGGTTTCTTTCGGGAGGGGGAGCTTTGGGCCACCAATGTATGGACATTCATTTTGTAGGAGAAAAACAAAGTGCAAAGCGAAGGTTTTGTTTTTTTCCCCTTCCTGAATAAGGGGGAAATGAATTTAATTAATTAAATTGATTAATGAAATAAAAAAAATACATAGGTGAGAATATGGACTCTTAATTGTCCATATACTGTTGGCAGTCTCGTTGGATATGAGAAGGTGGCAACTTCTTCAGTTTTCTTTATGCTTAACTCCAGAAACTGTGACGTGGGTGGAGTTTCACTTACCCATCACTGACTTTTCAAACTACGCAGTTAGATAAGACTGAAGCAACTTGCTATAAATGTGGTGACTTGTTAGACCACATTTGTTGTGCAAATGAGCTTACATCCTGCAAGATCAGCAGAAACGCTTAATGTTTGCCTGGATGGAAATTAATTAAAATTTGGCGACTGAAATTAAAGGAATGGATTCGTTACTCGTTGTATTATGTGAAGCTGCCTTTCAGTTCCCACAGTGGGAATTAGCACAATTGCAAATGTGTTTTTGGCATGCGTCGGTTTCAAGTCCAAGTAGGTGCTAAGTTCTGGCATCTGTAGCCTTCTTAGATTTAGACAAAAACTTGTTTCACTTCATCTGCTTCCCTTTAATATATGTTAAATGTTTTTGAAGCCGCTAACAGGACTAAGGATACTAACAATCCAAAAATATACTGCTGTGGTGGTGGTGGAGGCTGATTTTCTTGTAGCTTGCATTTGCTTAAAAACTGATTCGAGTTAATCTGCTAATTTGAATGTAATTGTTGGAATAACTAAAAAAAAAAAAAGTAACCGTGCCGTACATATCTCTGATATATATCCAGATTTAAATTTTGATTGCCAAAAGCATACTTGCAGACTGAGATCTTTAGTGTTTGCCAACTAAATTATATCTTATAACGATGCTTTGCAATATATAGAAGCTCCTAATTAGATATTCAAAAAAATGAAGATGCTGTTATTCAGACGTGCTTCATAGCAGGCCTCCGCAGATCTCCCCTGTCAGGACGTGAAAGGATTATGTGCTCTGTGCTCCTGCTTGCTGTTAACGTGTTGACTTCTCTTTCCAAAAATATTCTCTTCAAACGTGAACCTTCAAAATGAAATGTAATTATTTGCAACCCCCACAACCCCTTCTCCCATAAAACCTGTCTCTGAAGGCATCCGGGTGGCGTGCTGAGGGAAGAGGGATTATTCCTTCTATTGTCTTCCTTCTGGAAGTGAGTAATTAACAGGTGTAATTTGTAAATGGTTAGTCCCCCCCGCTTCTTTCCTTTCCCCCTTCAGCCCCTTCCCCTGCAGCGCTGCCTTGCGAGGCTCCAGCATCAGGGAGCTGCGGGGCCAGCTCCCAGGGCTGCTCTCAGCTGCCCTTACCAGCAGCAGTCCTCTCGGACACAAGCGTTGGAAGGTGTCAAGAAGTGGAGAGAGGTTCAGTGAGCAAAAGGCTTTTCGCGAAAGCCTGGAGCTTGGCTTCTGCCCTGCTGCTGGCAGGGTGCTGCTACCCAGGTTTCTCCAGGTGTTGGGGCTGAGCCCACTGGTGGGGTCTGTCAGGCCTGTTTGTAGATACCCCTCTAGTTTGCTGCTCAGGTCAGGGAAAGGAGTAACATTCAGTGTTACTGATGACAGGAAGAAGCACGTAGCGATTCACCGTGTAGGTACCTTGCTACTGAAAGCCGTTAAGGTACATCCCTTGGCCTCTCTGGAGGATACTGTGCTGCTGTGTTTCTCCCTCAGTAGTAATAGTTCTTCCTTCAGCCTTTCTTGAGCTGCAAGGTGAGTGGTGGTGTCGGGACACAGGCTGGACTTGATGATCTCAGAGGTCTTTTCCAGCCTCAATAATTCTGTGATTCTGTCAAAGCAATGTTTGTGCTAAAGTGAAAGATTCATGATGGAAGTGTTGTTCTAAGATAAATGTTTATGGATTAGATACTTTCAGGTGTATTACTAATTCTTTTTTTTTTTTTTTAATAAGCTTTCTGCTAATGTTAAGGAAAGTGAAGGTGCCAAAGCCAGAGCTGGCTCAGGTATTATTTGCAGTTGCTGTTTGCCTGTTGCTACTGCAACACTTGCCCTTCTTTAGTCCTGCTGTTGTGGTTTAATCCCAGCTGGCCGCTAAGCACCACAGAGCCACTTGCTTACTCCCCTTCTCCCCTGAAAAACAGGATGCGGGAGAGAATTGGAAAAACAAAAAGTAAAACTCATGGGTTGAGATGAAGACGGTTTGATAGGGCAGAAAAGGAAGGGAAAAATCAATAATAATCGAATGTACAAAACAAGTGATGCACCAATTGATTCGCTCACCACGCGTTGACCAATGCCCTGCCATTCCTTGAGCTGTGGTTTCCCCCAGCCAATTCCCCCCTGTTTAGATACTGGGCATGATGTCTTATGGCATGGAATACCCCTTTGGCTCGGTGGGGTCAGCTGTCCTGGCTGTGTCCCCTCTCAGCTTCTTGTGCACCCCCAGCCTGAGCTGGCAGGGCAGGGTGAGAAGCTCAAAAGTACTTGTCTTGGTGTAAACACTGCTTAGCAACAACTAAACAAACCATCAGCATCTTATCAACATTATTCTCATCCTTAAATCCAAAACACAGCACTACACCAGCTACTAGGAAGAAAATTAACTTTATCCAGCTGAAACCAGGACACCTGCCTCTTTGAGCTGAGCTCTGCTCAGCTGACAGATCTGCAGCTCAAACCAGAAGCTATTTGAAATTCAGGGTGAGGATACAGCCTCACATGTGATCTGATCAAATTGTGTTATATAATTCAAACATAAATAAAAATGCACTACATATTTTTATCTAGCTAGATATATTTAGATCTTGATTAATATCTAGAAATCTATAGTGAAGGAAGCAATAACAGAAAAAAGAAGTAATTTATTTTTTGGGTTTTTTTTTTTTTTTAGCTGTGAAAACCCAGAGTGGATCTGCATGTTTAACTTGGAGCAGCTTCACTTTTTTGTAGTTGTTATGGTATCTTGGCCCTGCTATCCTTGGGATGTCATTATGGCAGAGCTGGAAGGCATTTCTGCATTTTAAGTGCAGGTGGCACGATGCTTGGAAACATCGAAGGGATGGAGGAGACTGAACCAGGAGCTTTCTCTTTCAGCTCAAGTTGGGGAATTAATTTATTTTTTTTTTTTTTTTTGCCTTATTTTCCCTTTTTCCGTGATGAATATACAGATCCTCTGAGTAAAACTACGGTGTTAGATCTTTATGCCTGAAGGTTTGCCTTTGCTGCAAGAGCTGAGCAGCTCTCGTAAGACTGTGTGAGTGTATATTCTAGCTGGTGGAGAGGGTCTGGTCTAGGGTCTGGTCCCTGGTGCTGTTCCTGTGTCATGCCCTTACTGACAAATGTAGTAAATCCTGTAAATGCTTTCTCGAAATAAAAATGAGGGTGGGAGTTTAAAGCAGTATTTAAGAATGCAGCCTGTTACAATTAATTCTGTGAAAAGAAATGCTATCTTCGTGCAGACTTTTCCTTGATTGTTAGGAAACTTGAGTCACTCTTGAATAATCCAGTTTGTTCAGTCTATGAAAACCTGATACTGCACTCTTGCCTATTTCTTCTTTACAGTTCTGTGGCAATGACATAGTTAGAGGTATTAAAAGGAGAAACCATAATCTTCTCTGCTTGCAGTCCAAGCCAGCAGTAGTCATTCGCTGATGCTATGAAGTCATCCTTTGCTTTGAGGCTTCTAACTAAGACTTTGCTCCAGCTGTCTGCTCCAGGTGAGCAGTAGTGGCACCAGTGAGGGAGTCTTGCTGCCTCCCAGTGCCTCTCACCCCTCTTTGGACCATCCTCCTGGGGGTGAAGAGACCAATTCTGCTAAGGCCACCCTGTCCTTTTGACGATGATCCCTCCTTCTCTCTTCTGAAACAAAAATGAAGATGGAAATGAATTTGCAATGGTTGCACAACCCGGTTATGCAACAAGGCTGACGTGGTAGCACATACATATGTAGAAAACGCCTTTTTGAAAAGATGACATTAAGCCCAGTTTCACCACCTTCTCCCCAAAGATGAGTGCAGCTGTGTTACTGGCTTCACCCCCCGGGCTGGTTAACCTGCATATTAAAGCACACCAAATATTCAGCTTCTCTTGGCTGAGGATTATTGTTGATGAAGCAAAAAAAAAAAAAAAAAAAACCAAAAAAAACCCCCTGGTTCTCGTGAACTGTTTATTTGGGAAGGAGTTTTTTAGCTTGGGGCCCAGAGTCTGGGCAATTGAAGTTAGAGTAGTCAGTCCTGGGGCAGTATCCTGTACTGTAGTGAGGTTTTTTTGTACTGTCAGCATAATCTGAACCATCGAAGTGCGTGTTTTGTTGGTTTTTTGGTTGGAGGTTTTTTTTTTTTTTGAGTGATGGAGTTTCAGTTGGAGGCATTGTGTGCTAGTCCAACAGGTCTGTGAGTGAGTGCTCAGCGTTCCTTGCAGCTGGGAACACTGCACTGAAGTCCTTACTCCCTATGGTTTGTAATTTCTCTGGAAGAAGACGTGCAGCACGGCTGACTCTCCTGTGTTTTGTGTGAAGGAGAGGGACTGATGGCAGAGTACTTTCACTGCATTTTTGGGGCAAGCTGATTAGTAAGGCTACCTTAGGCTACTTTGACGCTCCATGTGACGCAGGCATTTATTTTGTCATTTCTCTGGTCAGGTACTCTGTGTATGACAAGGGCTGGTGGGCAGTGCTGCCCTGGGAGCTTGGAGTGTGGCCACAGCTGAGCAGAGGCGTGATGCCCCTCACTGCATTCACTCACCCCCTCAAGGGTGTCCCTTGGCTACCTGTGTCCTCCATGGACCTGTGAACGAGCTAGGGGGGCTGTGAGTGGGGCTGGGGGTGGCTCTCTCCGTGGATGTTGTTACCAAACATCTGCTTGGATGGAATTGCTGATGCCTTGGGGCAGGGAACAGACTTCCTGAGGTCCCTTCCATGTCTTTAACTGAGCAGATTTACATTTGGCTACTGGGCCTGTGGGAAGTTGTTCTCCCAGCTGAGATGTGCAGTCCCTAGAAACCGAATCTACCCCATCTCAACAGAAATGACCGGTGCATGTCATTAATGTGATGAACTGCGGGCCTCACTTTGGGTGGGTCTTTTTTTAATTAGGTGTGGGAAAAGAAACCTTTTTGCCCCTATTGCTTCTCTGTTCATTCCTGGTAGGCAGAAGAAATAAATGATGATATCTTCATATGTGATGCTTATTGCAGATTGAAAGAAAAATTCTGCAGACTAAGCAAGTAGACTGACCTGATGACTCCTTGTGACAACTGCCTAGTTTAAGTTAACATACAGAGTATTTTTATCCTGGTTTACTCCTTAGAGGCTAATAGAGTGCTGCTAGAGTAATTTTCAGATGAATCATGCCATCTGCCACGCATGCTTTGCCATTTCAGCGGTAGGGGAGGAGAGGAAAGATATACATACAGTGGTATGGAGCAGTATGTTTGCATTCACTGTAAAACTAATTTAAGTTTCAGAACTTTTTTTTTTTTTTTTAATTGCTTTGGATATCAGTTTAACATGTGGCTCCAGCAGGGACATCACTCTGTTCAATGGTCAGTGCCAAACTTTGCAGATTTGCAAGGCACGGGGTGTGCTTGATCTGGCCTGCTAGGGAGTTGAAATGAATCACTGCAAAATCCCTTTCTTTTTTTTTTTTGAAAACAGTTCAAATGGTGGCCTTGGATTGCCAAACTGAGCCAGCTGTGATTTGCACCCCCTTAAAAATAAAAAGTTTAAAAGTTGTAGACAAATGAGACTGGGAGCAGGTAGCCTGTGTGGAGGGAAAGGTCACTTATGGGATGAGTTCTGTAGGACTGATGTTCAAGACATGTTCTTCCATGCTGCCTCCTGAGCCAGGGGAGGAGTGTCCCCAGCACGCAGCTGTCTTTACCTGTGGGAAAGAGCAAGCTGGCATTTGAAACCAAAAATTCATAGCCGGAGTGGAGCATTGGATGTGTTGTGTCCCATCTCATGTTTTGTCCAGAAGCCATTATTTGAGAGACTAACCCATCTGTTAGTAATGCTCATGGGTTTGCTTTTGGGTTTGGAGAGGACTGGAATCATAATCTTGAGAACTTTCTACTTCAGCCCTATTCCATCTGTAAGAACAGACTATGATAGTAGATAATACTTTAATTATTACCAGGCAGGGTAAATTCTTCCATTCTAATACATTTAAAATCTTCCCTTGCTGCTTGTCAAAAAGTTCTCATTTTCTCACCGATTTCACCGCTGATCTGTTGCACCGAAAAGTACCGATAGATTTTGTGCTTTCTAGGTGCCTTTAAGCTTTTATGAGAATTTTATCTCATGTACTTGGTTTTACTGCCCTGACAAACCGTATTTGAAGAAATTGAGAGCAGAATATTGAAGTGTGGAGCAATTAAGATGTTTTCCTCCCTTTTCATGCATTTCACCCTTGCCCCTCAAGAGAATGATATATCTGGTAAACTCCAGAATTAATTATGTGAGGTCAGTTGAAGGCCTGAACATTAGCATGCTTTCTTTTTCAAGCAAGAAAGACAATTTTTAAATGGCAGAAATTAAAAGCAAAGATTGCTTGCCTATGGAGAGGTGGTGTTGCACCAGATATTGAGCTGACATGCAGGCAGTATCTGCTACGCTTAGATGAGGATTAGTTTATGCCCTGAAGCAAACGGGTTATTAACTCTTGTAATTGTATTTTAGCATGTTTAACAACAGATACTGTTGTTTATAAAATGCATTTAATCCCTTTTTAATCACTGCAAGTTATTTTCCAGTAGTTATCCTGCAGCCATGAGTTCCAATGGTTAGTTATTTACTGAGAAAAATGTAGCATTTTTCTGGGTATTTTTTAAGTTGTTCTTTAATACCTTGGATTAGAGTTGAAAAAAACCCCCCAAAAACACCAAATAATAATAAAAAAAAGCCTCTGCTTCTGTTGCTTTCTCCTCTGCTTCTGTTGCTTTCTCCTCTGCTTCTGTTGCTTTCTCCTCTGCTTCTGTTGCTTTCTCCTCTGCTTCTGTT
>JAAGNO010023278.1:0-12551 GCA_033439905.1 Ceryle rudis | reverse complement strand
AATGAGTCCATTGTGAAAGTGTTCGACTGTGGCAGCTATTTGCATTCCTTTCATTAAGAATTGTGTTCTGTTCTGGGGGTGTGCTACAGCTTGTGGGATTTGATTCTCCTCTATTTATTTATTAAAATTTATTTTTAACGATAGACTTTGTACTAAGCTTCTGTAATGATAAATGAGAGAAGAGGGAGATGAGATTTCTTCTTTCTTGTCTTTATGTATTGATGGCATTTGAATGCCTCGGGGAGGTAATGAGCTGAAAATGAATTAGAATTTATACGGAACATTTTCTTCAGAAAAAGAAATGCTTTCAGAATGCTCGATGCAACTTCGTTTGAAAGAAGTTGCTGATCTGTCTTTATTGATGGATATTGCTTTGTAATAATTCTGCTTTTTTCTTGCCTGTGTAATTTCTTTGGGAGAGAGAGATTCACATGCCCCAAAAAAAAAAGATTATAAGTATAAACATCAAGAACATCAACCCTTATAATCTTTGATGCTGTTTTACATGAAATTCCCTTACTTGAAGCACTATTTGCTTTGCCAATGTCTGCATTATCTTTTTGACCTGTGTATAACTTTCTTTGCAGTCTTTTTTTTTTTTTTGCCAGAAGGAGAGCCTGTGACCATAAAGCTGTCCTGCAGCACCAAAGTACCATGAACAATGTCACTCAGTCCCCAGATGCCCCCAGACACCTTCCTTGCAGGTTGAAGCTGGAAGAGCTGGGATACTCCCATTGATGACGCACCCTGGATCCTCTCAGAGGAGGCTTGTGGTGGAAGGACACCCCTGGGGCATAGAGGGCCTGAGGAGACGCTTGATGCTGTTTTGAGCAGAGCTCCTCAGGTGCATGTTCATGGCTGTCTGGGCCTGTTAAGGGTCATTTAAACTTTATCTATATAGTAGCTGAAATACAGCTTGCAGTGACTGCATCTGAATACTGCTTTCTTAGGTAGAGAGATGGTAGCATCTCCTCAACTTACCAGCTCTTCAATCCATCTTGTGCTCTATGGAGAAGTCATTGTTTGATGACTATATTCTGTAGGGAAAGTCCATCATCTCACTAAAACCCGCTCCAGAGCATTGTAAACCAAAGCTGTGTTGCACCAGCTCTGTTTGAAGGGGTGGATAGAGTACATTGGAGCCACTGTGACGTGGTTTTGGAAGGCTTGGATGGTGAGGGGTCAGCGTACAAGATGGTTTGGGAACTTGTAATTTTCCATCTAAGTATTTGAAAATCTTCTATGCTTTTCATAAAATACAGAGAATGCAATTCCTTTGGAATTGCCGTGGGCCAGGCTGTCAAAAGAGAACAGCTGGGTCTGCTAGGACTGTGCTCAGGACCAGGTCCCATTGAATTTTCAGTATCTCCAAGGGTAGAGAGTCCGCAGCCTCACTGAGCAACTTTTGCCACTGTTTGAGCACCATCACAGTAAACGTGGTTTTGATTCTAACAGGGAAATGGTGATCCCCTAGGGAAAAGGGGAGATAGTGCCAGGAACTTGATGAGGTAGTGTTATGAAAGCAAATGACCACTTTCAATTTTGCTGAAGGATCTGAAGCACATTTCAAACGAATTTGAGATCACTGTTGAGAAGCCAGGAGCTGCTCTGTGTTTGCACTGTGTCTCTAACCATGACGAAGGCATCTTTGCCACGTTTGTGTCCATTCAGTGTGGTCACAAAGACAGAGCACCCCATACCTGCTACTGGGCCACGCCGTGTCCTGCCTAACCACCTCCTCCCCCTCCTCTGCCTATTGCATCAGGTCTGAGTGTCTCACCTTCACCTTCAGGGCCTCATTTAACCTACTGTTGTTTTCCCTTCCATTTTTACTCCTCCTCTGATGTTCATGCCAGCCTCTAGTTTGCCTGCAGTATCTGTCTCCATCGTCTTTGTGCTGCATCTACACAAAACCTCTTCTGGCGGTCTCTTATTGGAGAGAAACCTTCCACAAAACTCTATTATCCTCATTCAAAAGCCTATCTCGAGTCTTTGTAGTGTACTGAAGACATTGGTAACAGGCTGGGTTTGCTCCTGCGCTCCTACTTCTCCCTTGCAGATGTATGTTCCCTCATGGAGGCAACGTTACGCTGCTCCCATATTACTGTTTGCCTGTTGCTATATTCTCCTGTCTCGGGTTGTGACCCGCTGCCTGAGAAGCCACTCTTATTCTCCTTCTGCAGAAGGCCAGGGGAATGGGATGCAATCCCCGTGTTGACAGGATAATCCATAACACGAGAAAAAGATTGTAGGTCTATGATTGGGTCTACGAGACACAATTTTTTACCTTGAACTTGGATGAACAGTTCTCTTGTGTAGAGAGCCTTGTGGTACAAAGGGTACAGCCAGGTTTAAGGATTAAAGTGAAAACATAAAAGGGGACAAGAGAAAAATCTTAAATGGTCTTGTAAGGTGACCTCTGTTAGATGAAGAGCTCTGAAGTCTTAAAATAATGCTACAGCCTGGCCTTGGTTTGGAAGGCAGGGGAACAATTGTGAGGTGATTTGATCTCTGCAAGGCTGCTCTGAAGGGATTATTGAAGATGATCAGCCAGAGTAAACTCACAGAGAATAGAACAAGGCTGTTTGCTGAGAATTTTGGCCTAGCTCCACGTGTCTGTACTCCAGTGTACTGTAACCCTGGCTTTTGGGCAATACGCCGCCCAAATCATTCTTGTGCTTGTAGTGACAAGAACCTGCCTGTGGTTGGGCTGGAGGCAGAGAAAAGTAATGAAGCTGCTGACAGGCTGATGTGGTCCCATTGACTGACCTCAGTGGCGTGACCAGCTGAATTTGGGGACCGTTGGTGTTACCCTGTCTTGGCTGTGGTTGTGTTTGCAATGCAAAGCACCCACTAGTTAGCAAGATGAGGTGGCTGTGATTTCAGTGACTGCTGTAATAGAGTTTCTAGATGATGTTTTTCCCTGTTTCAAGAAGTGTAATATAGCTAACATCACTATATAGAGTGGTCTTGTTGCATTAATATAGAAAATTATCTTTTTTTCCTTCCTTCTTATAGTGTATCACCTCTCTGTGGCCTAAAGCAGGAGTGTGTTCTTGCTGTGATTGAGATAATACAGAAGTAAATAACACTGAAGTTAAACAAATCACTTTAAAAGTAAAGTCACCTTTGTAGCTGGATGCAGAAGGATGTCTCATCACAGCTCTGCTTTGAGTTTTACTAACAGTAAATCAAACTTTGGGATGTGTTAGTAGTCATACAGACACAGCGACAGTTCAATGTTGACTTTGAACATCTGAACCCTTTTGGAAGGGTTGCTCTCTATTATGAAATAACTTCTGACTGAACTCAGGGTTAGTAGTGCTTCATCACTGAGATTACTATTACACTGATGGCTCTAAAATGTTAGTTTTCATGTACTTAGCAGTTTTGAAAGGTTGGACTTTCTAAGAAATATATTATTTTCTTGCCATTGTTTTGGTTTTATCGCAATGTCCAGATGCAAAGTTAAGGTGGTAGAGGTGATTTTTTAGCTGTTAGGAGTTAATCATATAGAAGCTCACTTGTGTGTCTTCAGCTGCTCTACAGACAGGAGGCTTCAGGGTGAGTGTGAAGCTGCCAGTGTCCTCCTACAGCTGGTATCTGTAGGCACGTGCATGGTTCAGGGGTCAGTCTTCTGCCTTTCCCCATACCAAAGGAAGTAATCTTCAGTTTATCGGCTTTTAACCCCATCCAGTTCTGCTGAACTTTGGCTCCAGGCGAGATAGGAAGGGAACAGTATGCAGTAAGGTCTTACTTGATCACGTTGACAATCTCTCCTCTTTAGCAGGGAACCTTCTTCCCACTTTCCTTGAAATCCAGAGCTTCCGAAGCAGAGTTTGCATTTTCCTGGGGTCCAGCAGGACTGCAGACTTGTCATCTGGTTTTGGCTTGTCACTGAATGGCCCTTCCCGTGCTTCAGTTCTAAAGAAAAAGGAGTTAGGCCGCTCCTGTGTCACTGGCCCTTTGAGTCCCTGCAGGTTTTCTTGTACTCATGTAGGTATTTTCCTTACCCCTTTCAACTGTGCAAAGCTGCGTGTCCTGTTTTTCTTGTTTAGCCTTATTTTTCAAGAAAGAAAATAGAAGATCTTTAAGGAAAAAATAGTTTCTTAAATACGACAGAAAGTTTTGACGGCTATTGTTTGACAAGACTTTGAGTTGGCATGTAATACTGCTTGTCCTGAGTAAGCAGGTTGCTTAATATATCCAGTGAACACTTATTTAGATACAGTAAGTATTTGTGGCAGAGAGCCTTGTCTGTGAATTTCAGGCCTATCTTTTGGCAGCAGTAATCTGTACGGTCATCTGCAGATTCTGTCCAGGGATTTTACCTGCTCAGAACAAAACAAAGTCATATTGAATAAGCATTAATACAAGTCTTCTTGTCTGGGTCTTTTTACAGAGAAATTTGCACTGCAGCTTAATTAAGCCTTAAATGTGTAGAAGCAACAAAACTAGCACGTGACTATCCAATACGAATCAATGTATTTGGTCAAAGTAAGATGAATATGATGGAGAACCAGTAAAGTGGTTGAGCTTCTAAAGTTATTAGCTTGATGCCTTATTGTTGACTTTTTGAGGGGCAGAAACTAAGTTTTGGTCTATATGTCCTTTGAACTAATTATATATTGAGAATATCATATCCTTTAGATGGCTGCTGTGGTAACACCAACAGCGTTGTTTTTTCTTGAAGAGTCAGGGTCGTTAAGTTGGAAGCTTGCACTGTGTCACAGACTGAATAAACTTTGGTGTGTGGCTTTGTAATTACTATAACCAAAAATATAGGTGTGTATCTGCTGATGTTATGAGGTGCCGAGTTTGTTTTCTGTTCCTCTTATCACATGCCTTTGGGTTCTATTGAGGATGACCAAGGTTTCAGTTTGAGCCTTGATTTCTGTGTCATCTCTTAATCTTGGGGGGGGGAGTTTCATTAATTTCATATTAGGGAAAATTTCATAAATTCATATTAGGGAAAAGTGGAGGGGAAGGAAGAAAAGGGGGAGCACTGTTTGCTTATGTGCACCAGGCTGTAATGCTGTCTTAACATGAGCTGTCACTATTCCATTCTTGTTTCACTTCTCCTTCCCCGATATCCATATTACGTTTTCAAGTCTTTTATGCAAAATACATCAAGCTGGTTATTTAATCATTTTAACAGAAAAGTTTGGTTACGGTTGAGTGCCGAATTTCAAAAAATTAGTGTTATTTTTTTCATCTCAGGATAGAACTGGTTAATGTGTGCCTGTTTGCTACCAAACATCACTAGCTTTGCTTAGCCTTTATGAACAGGGGGTTTTTTTGTACATGAAGTTGGCCATTGCCAAGGAAGACAAGCTAACAGCGGGAAGTTTGTTGATGTCTCTAGGTTTTAGGGATCAGGAATATATTGACTAAATATGTCTTCTAAAAGAAGGATCTTACTCTTATTTCAAAATATCGTGGAATTCCCTACCAGGTTAGTAGATATTGACAGTAAAACCAAACAGACAAAAAATAGAATAAATATGGTTGTCTGGCTTAGTAAGGTTCTCAGAACCAAACAAAGCCTTAACAGCAGCGCATTCCAAAACCCAAGACTCACTTAAAGAAAGGTCAGTACTGTCCAATAAGCTTGGCCTCTGATTCCCCTTAAAAAAAGGGAGGAGGAGAAAGAACCTGCAGGTTTTAAATTTCTCCATCCCTGTTTATAAGAATAGTGTCAGACATCTGTTTCTGCTGTGGTGCAGTCATGCTCTGGTGCTCCCCCGCTGAAGCGTGACGTGTCTCTGTGCCTCAGTTCACACGGTGCTTGCCCCGGTGCTTTGGGGAGGGTGAGCGTTTTGGAGGTGGTCCCAGCTGTGCCTTGGCAGGCTGAGAGACCTGACCAGCATCCCCACATTTCCAATCGCAGGCAAAAATGTTCCTGGCCCTGCTTGATAAGGATGGTCCCACCCCTGGTGTAGCTCAGAGCCCCTGTAGATGGTGGTCACGCGATTTTGGGGCTGTGCCTCGATGCGCAGGTTCAAGTCCATCAACGGTAAAATGCTCGGCCACACCATAGCGTGCCATTTTCTGTGTTCTGTGGCCAGGACGTTGAACTTGGTTGCATTCACCCTGTCTCGTGTATTCATCTGAAGCTCTGACTTCAGAGGCTTGTGGTTAGCAAGTGTCTCGTGTGTGCGGCAAGGGTGGGACCCTGGGGAGGATCTGCCGTGCCCTGCTAAATGAACATCCAGTTTTTGTTTGAATTTAACTCTTATTTTTGGAACCATGGGTGACTTATTCTTGGAACCCCGTTTTTCAGAAACCCATCTGCACGCAATGTTGCCAGGATTTCTGGTACAAATATTTTGTCATTTGCTCTTGAGACAATCTGTTGTTTCAGTCCTGGATGAAGTTTTGTAATATGTTGCTTGAGATATCATGGAAAAATATCTAAGTGGTTGTGTAATCTTCTAGGTGAAAACACAAGGTTAGAATTTTTTTTTTTTAGTAGAAAATTGATTATTTGGTCTTATCAATGTATAAAATCTATACACTCTTAAACCAAAACCAAGAAGACTCTAGTGTACCTATTCTTTCCATATCTGATTGCAGTCATTTGGTTAGAAATGAGCCACCTTTTCTTTTCCAAGGAATATTTGGAGTTCTCACATTTGGTGCTCATTTTGCTTCATCGTTTCTCAGCATTTTCACATCCTCAGAGCATTCGTTGTGCTTGGAAGCCTGTTTGATTTTTTTTCCTTTAGAGACGGAGCTCATTCTCTTTACTAGTGCCTCCCTTACAAATAGAATCCTGCCTTTGCTAGACAGTGATAGAGTAGAAGAGTTGGTGAGAACTTTTAGAAGTTGGAGATTAAAAACCAAGTCTCAATCTTTACTTTTGCATGATAGCTCTTAGTCTTTGTCAGATTTGTGTGATGCTGGACAATTCTCTCAATTTCCCCCATCTACAGAGATAGATACTTTGGTGTGCTGCTTTTAGGAGAAATGGCAGTATGCTACAAATAAATTTCTTAAGGACTAGTCTGAGCACTCTGATCTTACAGTGGACACTGGTGGGTTGTTAATGTTGACCCTTCTGGTGTTTCCAACGTTATCTCCCCTTGGGTGATCGTGTAGGGGGCTCAGGAAGATATTGTAGGCTGGTTGCTCATGGTAACACCATGAGTAGCTACATCAAGAGGTAAAAATTCTGCTGAAAATCTGTTTACTGGGATTATTTTCTTTTTTTTTTTTACTTTTCTTTCTTCAGCTGTTTGTATTATCTGCTTCTTTTTCTTCAAATCCCAAAGAATGGAATGGAAAAATATCCTAATAAGGGGGATGTTAGGAGAACTGGTTTTTGTCACTGAGTGGGAAAGAAAGGGGAATAAATGCATTTGCCACGATGAATACATTTACCCATTCTCACGTCTCTCCTCTTTAATTGTCAGTCTCTGAAGAGAGAAATCCCCAACTTAGCAAATAGTTTAAGGCTTCAAATGAATGGAAAAATATTCTCAGTCTTCCAAATTAGCCTTCTAGGGGTGAATCTCATGGAACCTGCAGACAGGCAGGTCCAAAACCCCGGGAAGCAGCTCCAAGGTGTTATGGGAGAAAAATCTAATTAAGAGTTATGTCAGCTTTTTGCATCTGAGAAAGTTGTTGCAGATGAGGTTTCTAGCAGTAAAGAGAGAACAATCTCCTCCTGCTCCAAAACTGGAGCACGAGTCGAGTGACTGCCAGGTTTACTTTGGCAGAAGAAGCATTGGAGGTGATGGCTGCTGCTATAGGTGTTGCTAAGAAAAACTCCTTTCTGCAATGAGTGTCTTTGAGAAAGCTTCGCATACTCACAGAATTCACGTAGAGTCCTTACAAATATTGTTCCTTCTTGTCCTTGCCTCTCTTCCCATTCCTATAGCTGGGCCTAGGAGCAGACAAGCCAGGCTCCTCACTCAGCCATTGCCAAACAATTCTTTCTCCTGGTGCCTTTGCTTGCTCTTGTTTTGCTCTCTGGATACCACGCGCCTGGCAAGCTTTCAAGCAATGGTAGCTCCTCCATGCAGGAGAGGTAGGCAGGTCTGACAGCACGTAGCTTTGCTGGTGTGCTTAACTTTCACTTGTCTTCTTCCTTGCAAAATAAATAAATAATTGACGCGTGAAGGGGAAAAGCGTGGGAGGAAAAATGTCAGGAAATTCAAAGGTGAAGCTATTTCCTCCCTCAGTAATATTTTTCTTCTGAGTGTTGTTTCTTCTCTTCAAACAATGGGGTGAGTTTGAATCCATTCTTAACTATCAGCCCTGCCATTGTTTATTCATAAATCCTTTCATGTGTGTGACGGACTTCAGGAAAAACCCACACTTCCATTGTGAGTCCACTGGCAGGCTCTCTGTTGTACAGTGCCAGTGCAATGGGGCTCCAGGACTCCTTTGGGGGGGTCTCCAGTAATAGTAAGAGTAAAGCAGATGATGTGCGTGATTTAAAGGCGTAAGCTGTGAAATTCGGTAACTCAGCAAAGCTTTGCTTTTTTTTAAAGGCAAATAAATAGCCTGGAAACTCAGAACAAGGATTCCTGATGTTAATTACTTAAGCGTAACAGTGTTTAAGTTTTCGTGTGCACACTCGCAGGGGTGTTTTGCTGAAACAGGTGAAAGTTAGTTCTGTAGTATAAAACAGGAAGCAGATGGGTGCTAATTAAAGCCCTGTTGATGATAAAAGGGTGACGGAGCTTTTGAAGCAGCTGCTTTCCTCATCTTATATATAGCTGGTATGTACTTTGTATAAGAGCCGGCCTCCCCACACTGCATTGTGTTTGGGAGGCCGGAGGAAATGCGTGAGCGTGTGCGTGTGTGCTGCGTGGCTGAGGGACTCTTAAAAGAGTTTTGGGTCACTCTAGGTTTGTCCAAACTCAGAGTTGGGCCATCACCTCAGTGAGTGGCAAAGGACTTCTAAAATTCAACTCATATACACTCTTAACATAATATTAAGTAATTGATATTCTTCTTAAAAGTTGTTTGTGTTTTTCCTAAACTTTCAGTTCCCAGTCCATTATTAATCTTCAGCCATTCTTCGCCGTCTTGCTTCAGTTCCTCGTCAGATGCCACAGATCAGTGATATTCGGGTCCTCACAGTCTCTTATCTTTAGATGTTTGCCTTTAGAATTTGGAGAAAGACCCAAGATGTTCCTTTCTCTCAATTTATCTCAATCAATACTTACTTAAAAATAGTTAACCTGTAATAAAATGCTTACCCTAAGTTAACTACCCATCTATTATCATGTCATATATAATAGAAAATGAATCTATTCATAACAGATTGGACTTGATGATCCTAGAGGTCCTTTCCAACCCTAATGATTCTATAACCATTATTCACTCAGCCAGACTGGGTTTTACACGAGCCATGGTAAGGGCTCTACAGGGGACGATGAGAGGCATTCACATAGAATCATAGAATAATTTCAGCCACAAGAGACCTTCAAGACCATCAAGTCCAACCTTCTTCCCAGCCCTATCAAAACCACTAAACCATGTCCCTAAGCACAACATCTCCCCGGCTCTTCAACACCTCCAAGGATGGTGACCCCACCACCTCCCTGGGCAGGCTGTTCCAGTGCCTGACAAACCTTTCAGTAAAGAACATGTTTTTTAAGATGATATTCTACAGTACCTGCATTCTATTAATCATCCATTATTATAATGTCTTATTCTTCTCTAACTTCTAACTTAGCTAATCATCTTAAGGGCCTATTTTCCTTCACAAGGACAGACGGCGCTTACAGCGCCTGCTGTTTGCTTCCTTCCCTGTGCGAGAGAAAACGGTGTTCTCCAAACGTCTGACAAAGGTGCCAAGCACCTATTTTTCTCTCTCCTCTTCTCCCCCTGCCTTTCCATGCTCAAGTATGCAGGTGAGGAGCGCCTGTTGGCAGTGGTGCTGTAGAGAATGGAGAGTGGTGGGTTTTTGTGTCTTGACTCATTGGGGAGAGAAAGTTATTCCTTGTGGCTGTTTGTTATTGCTCTCTTAGACTTTCGCAAAGTGGTTAAGAGAGTCAGCAGCCAAAATACCAGTGAGGGTTTCAGCCTCCTAAGTGTGTGACCTGCGATCATGGTTGTGGTCTTTAATCTTCACAAGTCATCTTCACAAGTACAAGGCCTTTACTGCCTTTTCTCTTATCTTGGGGCTTGTAGGGCAGATAGTAAACTCATCTTCCAAAAGAAAACAGAAAGATTCAAGCATATTGTATTGAAATGTAGGCAAAGGAAAAATAGCACCAAAGCTGAGCAGGTCTTCATATGGAATAACGAGCAATGTTAATTGGAGTATTTTAATGTCCTCAATAGGAAACCAGTGTTGGACATAGAGAAATGGTAAATTTCCATTGACGTGAGTAGCTTGAGTGTTGTCCATGTATTGAATCATTGAAACCTGTTTACTGGCAGCTTCTGTCACTGGGAATTGGTGTCTGGGAATTGGTTTCTTCATTGGGGAAAGCACCAATGTTCAGTCCCGGTGTTGGAGATGTCATCATTCCGGTAGCAATAAAGTAAACTAGGTTGTGGGCAGGAGGAGAAAGAGAAAAATATTGGTCAGTGATGGTTGGGATTGAGTCCGGTAACACGCAGGTTCAGAGGATGGCAGCTGTGGTGTGGAGGAGTGTCTTCTGTATGGGGAAACTCTTGTTGCATTGGCCACATTTCTTAGTGAGCAGTGCTTGGGACTCGGGATTGTGCTCAGCTGAAGCTCTCACAGGGATGGTCTCTGGGTGTCTATTTGAAGAAGCAGCATCTCTATTTTGAAGGTCATGCTGAGGCTGCAGGTTCCTGATTTCATTTGAAACAGAAACAGCTGAGGTTGAGTGACAGCCTCCGCTCCCTGTAAGCCCACGACTGCCTCAGGGAAGCCGGACAACCTAAAGTGTTCAGGGAAGCACTGCCTGGTTCAGTGGCCAACATTTCTTCCCCTGGTGTCGCTGAGTGCCTGGTATCTACTGTGGCTTGTCAAGCAGCTATGATGAACCTGCTGTACAAGTCATGGTCCTTAAACCCTTCTCTGTTAATGCTGTTAGTGGGGGTTATTCCCCTCTGTGTCTTTTCACTCTTGTGGGATGACCAGAAACTGTCAGAGCTTCCTAACCTGGGACCTGCTCTTGTTTGTTTCCCGCAAGTCAGGGTGCTGACAGGTCTTTCTATTGGAATGATCCCAAAAGCCTCTTGCCCCTCCTAGCAGGAGTGAGAGGAGGCAGATGATGAATCCACATCTTTCCCTGTGTCTTGCTAACACGAGTTTGTGGATGTCCCCTTCTAAACCGTGCATTTCTCTGCTGCTTCATCTCTCTGGCTCGGGGCAGCTGAAAGGAGAACCACCAGGTCCCAAAGTGCACAGAAGAATGACCAAGTTGCCTTTTCCCATTGGACAATATGTCTCTTGGAGGATTTTGTTACTCTGAAGTTGGATTATCTGCATTTCTGGTTATGGGCTCAATGAGTTGTGCTGTTTCACTGCAACCTAAGCGATTTGCTGGAGTTTACTGCGTGTCAGAAGCTGGTCCAGGAGAGTTTTCCTTCATGCACAGGCTGCAGGGTTATGAATTCTCCCCTGCAGTGTTGGTTTCTTAAAAGTTCTGGGTTTTACAACCCCTGAGTGTCAAGAAGCTGTTGCTGTTGGAGTGTACTTTGACATCGTGTTTGTGTTAATATCCTTTGGCCTTATCCTTTAAATCGGTCTTTTGACAGAGTCTGGGGGCTGGGTTTAATCTTAGGTGATTCTTGCTCTTTTTCTAGACTCAGCAACTTAAAAATGTTTTATTTTCTTCCTGTGATGCTGATGTATTTAAACCAGGATTACAGAAAAGCCTGTGCAATCAGAGAGGGGACATTTGACTGCCGCTACCTCTCCTAGCTGCTTTCTGAAGGATTTTTAAAGTATTTTTGAGGCCCTAAGAGTCCGTGGGCTTCAAGCTGAGATCAACTACAGTAGGAAAGATTCGAGTTTGCCAATAACTTGATGAAAATAATGAAAAATCTCCATGATTAAGCCTATCTGAGAAGCAGGCAGCCTCTGTGGCAGTGCAGAGAGGAGTCATGCAAGCTGATGCAAAAGTTGCATTGTGCTCTTAGCTGTGCCAGGATGCGAGCGCCTTGTCACTGCTGCTCTCTGGCAAGTTTGTTCCTAGGGTAGAAAGCCTTTAAGGCAGCTTTAGATGTGTTTCTCTGGCTTTTCCATGCAGCCATACTGCATAGAAATCGCTGCAGCTGAGGGATTTGTACGATTCACCGGCTTTTCTACAACTCAGGGTGACTGTATCTTAGTGTTGTGGTTGATCAGAATCCTGAATGTTTTCACCTTTGAATGCTTAATGTAAAACTAGAGGGAAATAGGTGAGACTTGCTTACCCCCCCCCCCCCCCTTCAACGCGTGTGTATATATCAACATAAACAAATCGCTCTTTTTTTTCTTTCCAAAATTCTCTTGTTTCCCCTCAAAAATTCTCAGTTTTCTCCAAAAGGCCCTCGTTTTTCCCCTCAAAATCACCATTTTTTCTCCAGAATTTCCTCATTTTTCCCCTCAAAATCCTCATTTCCCCCCCAAA